>JAJPUD010001612.1:182006-230514 GCA_023553655.1 Myrmecobius fasciatus
CTCTCCCACTCCCTGTCTTGATCCCCTCCCTTTTTCTCTCTCCCGTCCTTCTCCCTTTCTCCTTTATTTTAAAAATAAAAACAGAAAAGAAAAGAATATTCTTCCAAATCCCTAGGTAGCCTTTGAGAATTAGAAATTTCTCCTGAGAAATAATCTCAGAGGTCATTTTAGTCCAATCTGTAACTAGGCATTCTCAATTTATATGTTAAAACATCTCTAGGGCATCTCTTTAAAAGGATCTCAAGGTTGCTCCAGGGATCTCTTTGGGTGATGATACAAGAAAGAATTCTGGACAGATATTTGTGATCAATGTCCTATCCTTAGTGTTTTAGGATTGTAATTTTTAAAGGGAAGAATTTATGATTTCTATTTTTCCACCAGTACCTTCATAGTGTTAAAGGCCCATGCTAAACATATTAGCTAGTTCTCAGAAAAAAAAAAAACTCCATTGATTGTTCTGTCTACAGATGTGTTAAGGCAGAAAGATTTTTGTATTCAATATTAGGTCTCTCTCAAGCCATTTAGAAGCATGTCACATTTTCCTCGATTGTTTTGCTCACAAAAAGATGGCTGTTCTCAGGACTAGGGTTCTCTGTGACAAGGATAGAGCCATTCATATTTTGTCAAAGAATCAATCATTTTGGTTCCCTAAATCAGTCACACACATAGGCTATGTGAAAACATGATAAAGAACTGTCATTTCCCTTTTTCAACCCCCTGTTCTGGCTTTATGCAGTCATAACTGGAAACAGGATTGTGAAATGAAAAATCCCTGGCTGTTATTAGAATTGATTAGCCTTTCAACTGAGCATTCCTGGTCATAGATATTGGAGCAAGATTCTAGGTCACACCCTCTTCTTGAAGTCAGAATTGAGAATGAAGAGTTGGGATGGAAGAAGTAGTTTTAGATTAAGTTGGGAGTTAGGTGACATTCTTTCTAATGGAGGCCAGCCTAACTTGGAGTAATATACTTTTCCCGGTGGCTCTCCTTCCTACAAACCCTCAAAGGAACTCATTTTGAAGGATTAAAAGGCATTCATTTTCTCTGATGGCCACAGAGGCAGATGATATTTCTTTCCCCCACCATGACCCCTCCCACCCCCAATGGATTGATCTTGCCAAGGAGAAGCTGAGATCATCTGGGGGAAAAAAGCCAGGCCCAGGAAACTGGTTGGGGAAAAAAAACACAAAGAAAAAGAAAAGTCCCCTTTGCATAGTCTGGGAGCATAACCCCTCCTCAACCCTAAAACAAGAAATTTGAGTAGACAGAAAGCCCAATGGGGGTATGTGTGAGTCAGAATCAAAGGGTGCGGTCAAGAGGGGTGTTTAGGTTGGACAAAGTGACTGGACTCATGGGGTTGGGAAGGATCAGATGCCCAACGATCAGACCTGTTCCTTTCTTCGACTAACTCTACCATAATATAGATAAAGTCAGTGATAAGTTAGCATGGTTTGGGGAGGGCCCCTTGTAATCTTGAGAAGGCCTGGAGGTATCTCTGTACATGGAGCACAGCCAACTCTGAGTTCATTATCCTTTCTTGAGGTCAGATCATTACCCCACCAATTAAAAACTTTGCCTTCTCATTTTTTTTAAATGAAAAAAAATTGTGATGTACATAGTACTGTATTTAGGCTGCTCAAAGGTCACTAGTATCAGGGATAAAACAAAACCCCCCTTTTCTCTCCTATTTTAACTGTCCTCATGAAGCCCACATGACCCTGAGTTGGCTATTTCTTATTTGCTGTTGGGACATAGACAAAAATGATTGGATTTCTGAAGAACTTGAAGACCAGAAATCAAACTTGGTTTTTTTTCTCCCATCTCTCTGGATTAGGTTTGGTTTCATCTTAGATACAGAAGGATGGCTTTTGTCAATTCCTTCCTACTTCAGAAATTTGAGAATCTGAAAATATTGTGTCTTGAATCAGATGACTCTTTTGACTGTCCCATGGACTACTTTAGGTGAGGAAGGAGGCAGGGGATGGGATGTATGTAGTATATTATTTTGGAGACTTCCTATATCTTGGGATCCCTCTCACTTCACTATTTCAAGCTTACTCTATTAATTTTCCCAGGGAGCCCAGCCCTTGTCTTCACTGGGCTGGTTCCTCCCAGCAGGATGGGGATTGGGGCTTATTAAGATGGAGCATCGTGAAGCTGCTGACAGTCCTTACATATGTTGATGACTCAGTATAAATCCCTTTCTGAAACTTAAGTTTCTCCAGATGTTGACCTTAGCAAAGAAGAAGGGGCTCCTTCCATTGTGTTCTGCTTGCATGTCCTGCCTACTGTGCTGCTGCATCTCCCTGCTATTGGCTGAGAGGGAGAGGGGCAGAGGGACTTGAAAGGACCAGCATAGGGTGGGGTAGATGGTGGAGAGTTCTGTGACAGGAGGGGTTGGTGATAGGAGGGAGGGGTGGTTTCTTAGGTCAAACCTGTTTTAAATTCTAAAGTGGAAGCAACAGAGACTAGGTTTGGAGAGATAAGGAGAAAAGGTTTTGTTCAGTTCAACCCATCTGGGAAGACTAGAGAAGACTGCTAAAGTAATACCAGCTCCCAAGGTGGATCTCCTTGGAAGCTAACAAATTCATTTAAAAAACTTCTCTTTTTCTGTTAGTTTGTCTGCTCACACCAATCCTGAATCCATCCCCAGAGTTTTTTCTCCATGGTTAATTCTTTTCAGTAGCAACTCAAAAGAATCTGATGATAGAGGCTGTAGAGTTGAAGAGCCTAGGGATATTTTCATAGATTTGAAAATATCTTTTAGGGTAATAAAATTCAAATTGTCAAGACACTTGTTTTACCCACCAAGGTGCATGGAAGGCAGTATCCTAGGTTGCTGGAGTTACAAAGATAAAAACCAAAATAGTGTTGGCTTTATAGTAATGTTAGAAATATGTACAGAGGAAAAATACTGATATATTGAGTATGGAAAAGGCATTCATATTAGAAAGGACCATGAAAGGATTTATGGAGGAGATGGAAAGTTTTGAAGAAAATAAAGATTCTAAAGGTGAGTAATTCCTTCCATAGGGGATAATTTATGATTGTAGGGAGATGGGAGTTGAAATTTCAAGGTCAAGGAATAGCATATATAACCTCCTATGTTTTGCTTACATTATGCTATTAGAATACATGAGATAAGGTGAAAAAAAAAACCTGGAAGTTTGTTAAGCCAGATTTGTTAAAACATGCACAATTCCTGATACCTGGGAAAACAGAATCTAACAACAGATCCTTGATCCTGAAAATTTTGAGCTGCAATGGGCAGCCATATATTAAGTCTGTTAACCCTGTCACTAATATAGTAGTAAGTCTTGGAGAATAGGGTTTAGGTGTTGGGGTAAGGATGGAGGCAGGAACAAAGGATTTCCAGGGAGGGGAGGTCTAGGACTAATCCCAAGGTAGTTCAGTAATGGAACAGGTCAGAACCACCATGCTTCACTCATATTCAGTTTATGAACAGGTCATGGGTGGATTGGACTGTGAGCAATTGCTGCCCTTCCAGACTGGGCAAGATAGAGGATACCAAATCTCAAAAGATAAAACCAAATAATAATATTAAAATCTCCAGAATTGAAAATGGTAAAACTGAAATATTAAGTTGGAGTCAGATTATGAGGTCTTTAAAAACTCTAGGCTTAGGAAATTTGTATGTTATTCTAGAGGCAACTGAGATTTTTTAAGGCTTTTGAACAGGGAAGATGATCAGACATTATGCCTTAAAAAGCTTATTTTGGTAACTGTGTTGGAGAGGAGTGATTGTAGAGCAAGAAATTAGGAAATTATTAGAATAGAATTTTTAAGTTAAAAATTGACTTTCATATAATTAACCTATTCACATGAGGAGAGACTAAAACCAAGAGATGTGAGGTGACATAGATCATCCAATCAAAGCTATGAGAGAGCCGGTTAACTTGATTGCTTCTGCTTATCCCTCACTCAGGGTCAGAGCTCTAATTCACTTCATTGCTTTCCTATGCTGTAATTGCATTCCCAAAAAAACCTATTAAGATGATAGAATTTTAGCATTGGAAGGAGAAAGGGAATTCTGGCATCTTCATTCTGTTCTCATAGACCTTTGAGGACAGTTCTGAGAGGTAAGACAGTTTAGGGGTGATCATTGAAGGGGGGAGCTTGGGTCATCTTCAAAAGATGTTACCATCTCATCAGAAACATGTTTCTGAAATTCCCTTAGATGTGACTGTGCCTTCAAATTGCTAATATAGTTCAGGGGTCTATATAGAGGAGATTATAAAGAAAAGAAACAAACATAAACCCAATCCTAAATGCTTTTTACCTAAGACTTTCAGGGAATGGAGGCAAAATTGTTTTGCTTCACTCATATTCAGTTTATGATACTATGTAATTTTTTTAGTTCTTTGCTTCCTTTTGTATGGGGATATATTAGTATCAAATTAAATTTGTGGCACAAGAGTGATGAGGAAAAGAGAACATTTTATCTTTCCTATTTTCAAATGCTCTACATTAAACAAACAAAAAAAAAACCCAGATCTGTCCATCTCTTCTTCCACCAAATGCTTATAATTATTAATACAGTCCTACTCGGTTAGCAAATAGACACAAATCCCTTCTATCCATATGGGAATTGAACTCAAAGTCTGCCTTGAATTTAAATAGGCAATTGCTACATAGAAGCAAGCCTCTCTACAGGTAAATTTGGATGCTTATTGAATTGATTTGAATTCCTTTAGGGCAGAGGACCTAAAAAGCAATTGAATCTTCCCCTCACCCTTCTCACTAGAGCTAAATGATTTAATTGGACAAATTCACTTAACCAATATGGACCTCAGTTTCCTTTTCTGTAAATTGAGGAAGATTCAACTCTAATGAAAAACATGAGCCTCTGGAAGGTGAGATTTTACCTCTGACAGGTTCTACTGGAGAGGGACCAGTGTGGGGCAACAAATCACTTCAATGCTTCTAGGTAACTATATAATTTGTTTATTACAATATAGTTTCTGGCCTTTATTTGATGGAGAAAGAATTTTTCTAAGTGAGACGTCTGCTTTCTATACCAAGGAAATCATGTCTGTATACCCCAAATGATATTTATAATTGATCTTGAAATAAATTTCACTTTCTATCTTCCTATATTGCATATTTTTTGAAGCATAGGTATTATAATTCAATGAAGAATTGTACTCGTGGGTAGTTTCACTAAGCTGCCTTTCAGCTCTAAATTAGTGATCAAAACTTCTAAGTGCTTGAGGTCTTACTTCTAGAAGGTATGGTTCGAATAGAGTGAGAAAAAGATTATTTTATTATCTAAACTATCACTCTAAGAGTTCTCAGACAAATATATGACTTGCCACAGTCTCTTCCTTCTGAATAGAAGAAAGGTTGGAAGGATTCAATTTGCATTATAGAATGGTTAAATGACCTTCAAAAATTCCCATGTAATCTGCTCTCTTTTGTTGGGGAATATTTCTACCTCTGAAAGTCTTAAAATTAGGTAAGTGTTGGCTTGCTTAATTTTAGAAGCGCCTATGACTGGAGCTTCTGGGTCAAAGAGGTCCCCTTCTAGTTCTGGCTTTGAAACTCATACAAACTCAAGGAATGTCAGAGCTAAAAGGATATCCTGATTTTATAAGTGTAGAACAGGGATTCTTCAACCTTTTTTATGTTATGGATCTCTTTGGTAGTCTGAGGAATTTGTCCATATAATGTTTTATAAATGCATAAAATAAATACATTGGATTATAGAAGCAAGCAGTTACTTTGAAATAATGTGATTCCCCACCAAGTTCATGTATCAGACTGATTTCTTTGCACCTCTGGGTAATCTTCATGGATTCTAGGCTAGAAAGAATAGAAAAACTAGTTTTGGCAGAATCCTTCATCTTAAAATTTGAAAGAAAAACTCATCACTTTGAACATATCCCTAGTATCTGATATTTTGTATACAAAGAAACATTTGATTTTGTGTTCTCTTCTTGCTCAGGATATAAAGAGAAAAAGACAACTCCCACAGCTTTGCTTGTGTGCTGCAACTGATCAGATTTTATTGACCAAAGGTTCCCAATACTGGGTGGACTTTGGGGGAGGGGGTCATGGGACTTAATGTTGCAGAGATGTTCTGGATGGTCCTGTCCCTTCAGAGTTGTAGGTGGAAAGCGGGGGGCAGTGGCACCTTAGAGAAACATGGGCCTCCTCAGCAAACCACTTTCTTGCGGTAGTAATAATAGCAATTCACTGTGAGGAAACAGAGGCAAAGTCAAGGTTAAGGGGGGTGGTGTCCCTGGGAATTTGGAGGCCCTTTGAGAAGATTAAACTCTATTATTATAACTTTCTAAGTCCTTTGCAGTTTGCCATAGAATTTCAGATCATAACATGTTTCTGGACATCATTTCACAAAGTGGGAAAGAGAATAGATAGTGAATGCATAGAAGAAGTGGAAGAGGAATGGATTGTTTCTAAAGGCAGCAGCTGGGATCCCCATCAAGATTCAAGATCATAAGGGAGAAGGAAGGGACATGAGAATTCTGCTTTGGCAAAGGCAAAAAGCTTTATTTCACATAGGGGAAATGAAATCAATTGAAGAAGAGATGATTTGAAAGCTTCACATTCAGAAAAATATAGAATAATAAAAAAGGAAAAAAAGAAAAAAGAAAATACCTCTGTCTTTAGAGATAGTGATTGGATTCTTCTCCAGCAGATTAAGGCAAACAAGATGAAGTGACTTGCCCAGGATCATATAGCTAGTAAGCTTCTGAGGCCAGATTTGAATTTTCAGGTCTTCCTGACTCCAAGCTCAGAGCTCTATCTACTGTGCCACCTAATTGCCTCCAGACAGGATGGCGGTAAAGTGGATTTAGGTGGGAGTACAGAAAACAATGATTAAAAGAAAGAAGGTCCATGTTAAGAGTTAAGAGCTTTACCTTTGAAAAAGCTGCAACTACCCTCCCCTCGCTCTAATTTATTATATCTTGAATCATAATGAAGAAAATGACAATCCAAATCTCCAGGATCTTTGCCAAGAAAACCACATGGATAGTATTAGAGTACTACAGTTTATAGGGTCACAGAATTGGACACAACCAAAGAACAATACAACCCTCCTTTCTATCATCCTGTTTCTATTTTAATGGTTTCTCTTCAACTGGGTCCCTAAGACTCCCAAACCCATGGGGATTTACCACTCCTTTTCTGGTTTTCTTTCCTCCTCCTTTTCTCAGGAAATTGATAGTTGCACTGATACCATCTGCACTGAGCCATGATGGATGTTGTTCAAGAGCCCAGCACCTGAATCCTAGAGCAACTTACCTGAAGATGACAACCTGAGCTCCAAGCCAGAGAGCTCTCCCTATAAAGAGTTTCAGTACATTGTAACCCAGGACATCCTTTGTCCTAATCTCTCACAATGACCCTATAAGGTCAGTAGTCTCAGCAGTAAGCAAAGGGCAAGGGACATAGACTGAATTATATGGAAAAACATAATAAGAAATTCACTTAATAACTGATGAAAGATTATTAGAATAAATTATATTGAATAACTGCATATTGAATAAATTTAAGAGCAAGAAAAGATTTGAGAAATTATCTACAGTCCCTGATTTTACAGATGAGAAAACAGAGGTCTATAGTAGAGACACTGACATTCAAATCCACGGCTTCTGCCATTTACATTCTGAATCAGCTGACACAGTGGATTGAATCAGCCACATGAATTAAGTGCCCACTATGTCCTGAGTCCTGATTTAAATTAAGATGATGTGGAGAATGTCAAACAAGAAGGAGGAAGCCTTTATGAGTTGGAAACCAGCACTCTGACTAAGAACACAGCGAATATCAATGAAAAAAAATTTTGAAAATCTAAATCAATTTAGAGGGAAGTGAAAATGAAAATTATTTAAACTGAATTTATATATTCTAAGGGTGTGAGTGACAAGAATTTGGAGGGACCCATCTGCTATTTCTTGAAGGATCCGAGTTTTGAACTGAATTTGAAGGGGATAAAGGACCCTTATTTGTGGAGAGGAATGAGGAAAAAGTATACCAAGTTGGGGAGAGGGTGACTTCTCCAAAGGCACAGAAGAAAGAAGAAGCAAGTTCTGGGTGAGTCAACACTCATATTGACATGGTTGAAAAATAAGTCTGGGATAGCAGGGAGGGGATGTCACAAAAGAAACATGCATTGGTAGAATTTGATAACTGTAGAAACTATTTTGACATGTCTAATGTAGAACTCATCTTAGCCAGCCCACCCCCCCCCTGGAAAAAATCAAAAAGAAGGGTAAGATGGGGAACTAAGAGAAAGAAAATAGTTAACATGAAGTAGCAAAAAAAGAGCATGGGACTGAGATTCAGATAGACCAAGGGTTGAGAACTTAGTACTGAGTTTTGTATTACTTATGACAAATTATCAAACTCCTCTGAACCTTAGTTTTCTCACCAAGAAAATGGGGGTAATAGTTATACTATTTACATCACAAGAGTGTTATGAATTTTACAGAATCAAAGACTTAGAGCTGTAGTCGTTATTAAAGATAATTGAAGTTCAACCCTTTCATTATGATAAATGAGAAAACTGATGACTAGAAAGATTAAGTAAATAGACCAAATTGTAAATCTATGTTTACAATATAAGTTATCTGACTCCCATTAAAAGAGACAGTAGCATTTGAAACACTAAAAGCACTATGGAGGTGTGAAGATTATGATTCTTTCTCCAAATTCTAGTGTCTATGAGGCTGAAGGGCCAGGACTTGGAAACAGGTAGTTCCTTGTTATATGTCTGCTGCCATCATGGACACAGGCCAGGCCATAAGAATGATAGAATCCATACAAAGAAAGAACATTTGCTAATCTATCCTTTTTTAAATAAATAAAAATATATTTATTGTCTGAGATGCCAAGTAAGCCAGCTGCTCCCAGTGCATAGAACCAGATTAAAATATTTAAACAAAATAAATAAAATATTTATAATTTATTTTACATTTTAAAATTTATTTGTTGTATTTTTAATTAATTTAATTTATAATTTATTTATGATATTTATTTTTAAAATATTTAACCAAATAAATAAAAACTAAACATAAATAATGTTAGTATATGGTTTTCTAAGTCAATACATGCTAACAGGAATCATTATGTATTGGTCTAAACCAAGCCAATGGGCAGTTAAGTAGTGTAGTAGATAGCCAGGCCTTGAGTCAGTAGGAACTGAGCTCAAATTTGTCCTACTTGTGAGACCCTGGACAAGAGTCTGGGTTTGTTTGCCTGCCTCAGTTTTGTCAACTGTAAAATGAAGTGAAGAAGAATATGATAAATCACTCCAGTACCTTTGCCAAGAAAAGCCCAAATGGGGCCATGAAGAGTTGGACATAAGTCAGCTGAAATGAGTGAACCAAATTAATAGATGTTGAGGTAATAAAGAGGAACAGTGTGATTTAGATATATTTAAGACAAAATGGTAAAGTCAGTCCAGTCTCCCCATTTTTTCCCTTGCCCCAATCATTTCCCCAATCCTCCCACACCCAGGGTCTTTCTTCCTATGAAATCTCAGAAAAAAAATCTGCATGAAGTCATTCACACAGTTATTCCTGAGCATGATACATATCAAAAGGTGGTCTCTCCCAGGATGCTTGCATTTTAAGAAGGGATAATTAATTCCTGAATTCTTCCCTTTTATTTTCTCTTATCTTATAGGCTTTTCCTCCCTCCTAAGCTTCTGAGTTTTCCTCCACTACCCAACTTTTCTCATTTTCTCATAATCTATGATCTATACTCATAATCTTGTAGATCAATTCATTATTGAATTTCTATTATTTATAAGATAGCATTGCCTCTGACATTCACTGGGCAAGTTACTAACTTTTTCTTTGCCCCAGATAACTCTCTAAGACTTTATTTACTATTGATGTGATCCTGGTCAAGTCAGAAAGGAAATGATGGAAATTGGATTTGAACATGGCTCCTCTGGCTTTTAAGTCAGTGGAATTCTATGGACCCAGGAATCACCCATCCTGAAGACTTTGTCCACTGAACTTTGAAACACAACTTTGCTTTTAAACTCTGCTGAAGCTCATGGCTTATACAGTTAATTCACCATGCTTCTGTTTTTCAGTCTTGGGAAAGGTAGTTCTTTAGCCACAGAGAATCCTAAGAAGTGATTTTTTCCAATTTGCATCTCATTTCTAAGTGTTTCTGCCTCTCCATAACCTTCCTTTTACCACCTCAGCTGTCATGTCCCTGGAGTCATTATGACAAAGCTAAAGGAGCTCCCAAATCATAGCAGCCAACCATATATAAAGGGAGAGCCTGTCAGATTGGGCTGCTTTCGACCAACAAGTTTGTGGGAGGTGGTGAGGAAAACTGGGGCAGCAGAGGAAGCCTCCCCTTCAAGAAGGACTTCATCACAAAACAATGAAGTAAAGATGACAAGTTTCAGAGACTACATGTTCGGCTCCTCCTCTAAGAGTGAGAACTCTACTCAGAAAAAGCAGTTACCTATCTGGGGGGGGAAAGCTAAAAGACATCGGAAAAGAAAAATAGGAAGGCAAGGTATTGACTACAGTTTTTGACTAAAGAGAGAATCTCAGGAAAGGCAGGGTCTGGAGCCTTTGTTTGGTAAAATTTGCTGGCTGCCAAAATTTGGCCCCACCTGGCAGCATCCAATGTTTATTGGAAGATGATACCCTCTCCATCTCTACTTCCTTTCACCCCTTCCTGGAAAGGGAGTTGGATGGCTTACTTTCCTTTCATTTAACCCCCTTTTCCCATTTCACAAACCCTCTACTACCAAACTACTGGCTCACAATATAAACTTTGCTCAATGCTTTATTAATTAGAAATGAATAAAATTTCTATTTTTCCTAATTATAGGAAAACTTTTTTCAAAGTCATTCCATTGCAATATAAAGTGAGAATTAGGAATATTCCTTTATCTTTATAGATGGTTATAGGATCAAATGATATAATGTATATAAAATATTTTGTAAATGTCTATCTGACATGTGAGCTTTAATCAGATTACATGAAAGAGGTTTGTGTCCTTCCTTCATCTAATTTTAGACTGAAGGCTCTGACAGCTGACTTAATAGGGAAGTTTATTCTTGAATCCCTATGTGGAATAGAAGTATGTAGGTGATGGTGATAAGTGTAGGTCCCATTTATGAGAAGAGTGAGTTTGCTGAGATGTCCTGATGACTGACTGGGCTGACTTGGGAGCTCTTAAGTTGGACAGACTCATCTATTAGGTCCATCACAAATTTTCTTACATTTTCTTTTTTCTTTTTGAATCCTCAGTATGAACTTAAGAGTCTCTAAGAAGTCCTTCAACAGCAACCTGTTAGAATCTGCTCTTCTCCACATGTTGTTTTCTTCAGGTGTCTACAAACAACCAGAAGCCACCATGATCATCTGCTTTCCACCCCACCGTTTTCTGTAAATAAACTTGCCTTTCCCCTCCCTGTCTTTGTGTGTCAAGTTGTGGATTATTTGGAGGAGTTGGAGTGGACAAATGGTTTTTCAAAGTCAGAATGACTTTTTCATCCTCAGTTTAACTGAGAAGTAGAAAGATACTTCAAATACATTTTGTGTCATATGAAAAAAATCATCATGATACACATACATCATAATGAGTTTTTGAAACCAAGTCTTTAATTTCATTAAATCTTAGAGATGATCTCTTGAGAGTAAAATGGAACAAGTTTATTTTTATTCCTATTTAACTGAATATGAAAATGACATACAAACTCACATATCCAGCAAAGAAGTGTCAAAGGAACTGAAAAAAACTGGCTGTTTCAACCCCTGCTTGTTTCCACTTCCAGACTTGTGCCCATGAAAGGGTCAGCAGAAGGATTTGAATCTAGGTGATGGTCACTCTAACTATATCACATCCCAACTGCCTCACAATCATTACACTCTACTTTTATGTCAAGAATAAAGATAATTTTTACTAAAACAATTACTTAGTCTCCTGTGTGCTAGTGGTTTTATGAGGAAATTAATCTAACGATGAATAATGAACAAGATCTTACCTGCCTGGAATGAAACTTTACAACCTAGTGGAAAATGGGAAGATAAAAGAAAGGGTTAGGTTGGGGCAAGATAATAGAAGCCTCACTTGAATGTGCTATATAAGGAATTTGGACTTAAACAATTTAGTGGCAAGATTTTTGTAAGGAAGGGTGTGGATAGGAAATGGCAGGATTTCAGAGTTATTGATATTTGTAAGTACAATGGCTAAGAAGTCATAAGCCCCTACCAAAATTTTTCTTTAAACAGAGGAAAGAATTCAAAGCAAAATTTTAACAAAATGGAACATTTTAAGAAAGATAAACCCGAGATAACTTGAGATAAGCTTCAGATAAACCTGAGATATACTCATAAATAGTCATACATTAATAGTAGGATAGTGGACTAACTTGGAGAATGTGGGTGGAAAGGCATATGTGTGAAGGGAAACATTTAAAATGTATATGTATGTGCTTACACATTATATACATACATGTACAGAATACATGTACACACATTACAAACATATGTAGTATGTACATGTTTATAGGACTACTACAGGATGATACTGGTTGTTTTTCTAATGATGGACTTTGTGCCATTCTTCCTGACTTTGATCTCAGTGAATCAAAGCAGGGTCTTTCTGCTCCTTTCTATTCTCATAGTGTATGCTACATATGCTATTTGACTTGGCTAGATATACCATTTGATGTAAAGCCTGCCATGGCAATATTGAAAATCAGAATAATTAATTTATATGGATTGCTCTATTACTAATAAACTTGCCTCACTAAGACTTTTCATTTTGATTATAGACCATTATTGAACATTTTTGGTAAATGAGATTAAATCTATTTTCTTTTTTAAAGGTTTACCTTTATCTCTCATTTTTACATTACAATTATTTCCTAATGTTACTACCTCAACTCTTCCCAAGCAGATATTCATAGAGAAATCTCCTTTATAACAAAGAAAAGCAGTTTAAACAAAAGTAACGGGCACAGTATGTATTTACTGTGTATTTCTTAGCTATATACCATAGGTATCCCCCAACCTTCCCATGGAAATACATTATTTCATTTTCTTTTTAAAATAACTTTTATTGACATCTTTTTTTTTATTATTATTATATCACCAGAATTTCTCCCACTATTCCTTCTCCTTCCTCAGGGAGCTATCTCATGTAACAAATACTATTTTTTAAAAGAAAAAAAACCCAGCAAAACACATCATTGAAAGCATTTGAAAAAATACATGTAATATACTATGAAACTCATGGACTTCCCCTCCCGCATCTGCAAAGGACTGTTTTCTCATTTCTTTTCACTAGAACCATGCCTATTCTTTAGTTTTACAACACTTTACTTGTGAGTTTTTAAACGTGTTTTTTCACATACTTTGTTGTAAGTTATTATGAAAATTGTTTTCTCAGCTCTGTTTGCTTCATTATATATTAGATCATTATAAAATATCAGATCATAATATAATATAATAATATAATATCAGATCATTATGAAGATATGTCAAATTTACTCATTAAATTTATTATTTCATGTAGCAAGGTGAGTTTTCTTGAAGTTTGTGATCAAAAGTTTTATGACCACAGTTTGACTATTCTCCATTTGATGGGCATCCATTTTGTTTCCAATTCTGCGTTACAATAAAAGTTCTGCTGTAAATATTTTGGTGTGTTTATGAGACTTTCTTATCAACGAATTTTTTGGGATATAAACCTACTAATAGAATTTCTGAGTCAAAGGTAATAGAAAAAAATGTGGAGAAGAGCAGATTCTAACAGCTTTTTATTGTAGGACTTCTTAAAGAATGAAGTGTTTACCTTGGATGTACCTACTTAATTATCTGTTGCCTCCTCCATTAAAATGTGAGTTCCTGGAGGACTTCTTTTTTGTCTGTCCTTGTACCACACTTGGTATCAATATATCTGGCACATTAGTAAGTAAAAACTTAATAAAGAAATGCTTTTTGACTTAAATATTCTTAACTAACAAGAAGTTGAGTCTTTTCACTCAACAAAGGTTTTCTTAACACAGATAGTTTGATTTGCCATTTCCTTCTCCAGCTCATTTTACCAGTGAGGGAACTGAGGCAAATAGGGTTAAGTGACTTCCTCAGGGGAATATTGCTAATGTATCTGAGGTCAGCTCTGAACTCAGAGATTTTCTGACTTCCAAGCTTTGCTTGCTCATTTATTGTACTACCTAACTGCTTTAAGCCTTTTTAGCTTTTCAGCCTCGACTAGAAAGTCTCTTCAGCTCTTCTCAATTCTTCTTTTTAGTTAATAATTGTGATAGACACTCTTTTCTTAGTCTATCTGCTATACCAATGTACCAATGAGATCATCTGCTGAGAGACAAGCCTTCAAGCTTTTAGAACTTCTCTATTAACTACTAAACTCTGAACTCAACTGAAATTTTCTCTTACAGGTGCTGCTATCTACTCTGAGTTCTCAGTTCAACTGTCATTTTCACATGTTCAGAAACATAATTTATTTCTTTATTTATTATCCAGAACTTTTATTTCCTCATCTGGAGAAGGAGTTCAGTGACAACTATGAGTAAAGAAATAATTTATTAACCACCTCCACCCATCAGCCTCTCTCTTTTATCAAAATTTAACCCACAAACTCTTTGCTGGTTAGAAAAACTGAAAGACAACAATAATGAAAAATATCATGTCTTCTAAGACCCTAAAAGAAAACTTGTGAAGGTGACATAATTTAGACTACTCTCCAAAATGCCTTTCTGAGAAATCTGTTAGAAGTGGATGAATGGGAAATATATGCTATTTATAATGAATGGGAAATCAATTCTATCTGGTAAATTTCTAAGAAAGTTCACCTGTTTTAGTGGATTCCTTTCAAAGCTGTCTTGTAAATTAATGAAAATAATTTGGATTTCAATTTCAATATTTAAAAATAAAATCATGTTAGCAAATTAAATGTCTAAAAGTGTAATAGATTACTTTAAAGGTGGGTTTCCTAAACTTGGAGATCTTTAAAAAGAAGTTAAGTGGCCATTTGTAAGGTGTGGAATTCCTTTTTATGTTTTAATGGTTGTTATAGATGATTGCCCCTGAAGTTTATTTTTGACTCTCAAATTCTATGATTCTGTGATAAATTAAAATCATCAAAACCTGTCATAACTATCATTTAAAAAATTAATTTTGATTATAAACTTCAAGAACATATCCTTATATGTGCAAAATAATATATGTATATATTTACTCCTATATATGAATATATTCTAATAAAAATTATAACATAAGCAATGGATTTCTATTATGCACAACTTATTTAAAAAAAAAAACTATAGTAAATTTAACATAGCATACTATCGCCTTCTTTGCTAGTTGTTATACTTGATTCACTGCTTCCTACTCTGTCAGAGTTAAAAAAATCAATTATTCCCAGGTCTTGTCAATTTTCTGTTTTACATACCACCACCTTCTCTCTATTTGACATCTTACTATTGGTCCTTATTACCTCACATCTGGCCTCATTGATCAGGCTATTAGGCAGCACAGTTATTAGACCTAAGTTAGGAGGACTTGAATTCAAATCCAATCTCAGTCACTTGCTTAATTGTGCAACCATGGGCTTTATGCTTTATGCTGCTTAGCATCTGTTTGTCTCAATTATTTCCATTGTAAAAGGGGAGTAATAACAGCACTTATCTCTCTTATTTTTGTAAGGCTCAAGTGAGATAACATCCATAAAGCACTTAGTGTACAGTATTTGGCATATAGGTGCCACATAGATGTTTATTCCCTTCCCTCTACCTCCTTGTTTCAAGTCCCTCCACACCTTTGAAGTTCATCTTCCATTAAACGCCAAGTTGATCCAAACTTGACCATGTCATATCCAGTTTCTTTCAATCTTCTACTCCCCATTCAATAAACTCCAGGGACTCCTTGTTGTTTCCTGGATCAAATATATAAATCTACTTTATGGCTTTTAAAGCTGACTCATTACTATCTTCCCATTCTTTTTATACCTACCTATACCTCCCTTCCTTTCCTTCTTTCATTCCTTTCTTCTTCCTTCCCTTACTCTATTCCTTCCTTCCACATACTCTCTCAACTTAGTGACTCTGAACTTTATTTGGATTTTTGTTTTTTTTTGTTATTCCTCACACAAGACATTCCATATCACAAGATTCTGTGCCTTCTCAGTGTCCTGCTGTCCCATTTCCCCTTCATATCTGAAAATCTCTCCTTTTATATCCTTCTCTCCTTGCCTCTGCCCACTTGACTTCCCTGGCTTTCTTTAAGTCTCCGCTAACATTTTACCTTCTGTTTCTTGAAGCTTCTTCCTTCCCTTTGAGATATCTTCCAATTTATTCTGTATATATACATGACCACACACATATACATAATATATATGTACATATACACACACTATATATACACACATACAATGCATATATACATAGACAAATATATCAATATATAGGTACATATCTCTATATATATTTGTATGTATATTTGCATGCTATTTTCCCCAATTAGAATAAGAGTTCCTTAAAGTCAGTGAGGGTTTGTTTTTTGGTTTTTGTTTTTGTTTTTTTTTTTTTTTTTGGCCTTGTTTTATATTCTCAGTGGCTTAGTAGAAGGCTGGGCACCTAAATAAATGCTTTGTTGATGTGCTCGTTCCTATATATTAGTAAAATGTTTTATTGGTCCATTTTTCTTTTTTTTTTTTTTGTATCATCACCACCCACCATTACCCCTCCCCCATCACAAGAAAGCTTCCCTCTTCCAGGAAATATGTAGCAAAATCCTCCTCCTTCTCCTCCTTTTCTACCACATAAGCCTTTGCTGTGTCTGAAAATGCATGTCTCATTATAGATCTTTCCATAGTCTCTTCCAAGAAAGGAAGGTTATTGTCTACTTTGTTCATGAAGTCAACTTCAGGGATGTTCCATGGAGCAGTGGTTAGAGTATAGGGTCTAGACAGGAAGGCTCATCTTCCTGAATTCAAATCTAGCCTCAGACTCTATTAGCTGTGTGACATGGTTCAAGTCATTTAATCCTGTTTGTCTCAGTTTTAGCTGTAAAATGAGTTGGAGAAGGAAATAGAAAAACCACTTCATTATCTTTGTCAAGAAAACCCTCAAAAGGGTCACAAAGAGTGGGACACAAATGAACCACAACATTGAAGTTATTTACATCGATTAAATTCTCAAATGTTAAAATTATTTTTATGAATTGCACATGCTTGACCTATTAGATTGCTGCTATGTAGGGGAGGGAGTAAGGAGGGAATAAAGGGAGAAAAAATTGGACACAGGATTTTGCAAAGGTGAATGTTGAAAACTCTTTGCATGTATTAGGAAAAATTTAAAAAAATATTTACAAAGTTGTTTTCATTTACATTATATAAAAAAGAAATTGTCTTCTGATTCTGCTTACTCTAGTCTGCCTATTTATACAAGTTTTCTTTAGTTTCTGTGAAACTCTGTCCCTTCATTTTTTATGATACAATAATTGCATATCATGTCATAATTTGGTCAGCCATTTTCCCCAGATGATAACACCCTTCTTCTAGTTCTTTGCTACAAAATACCATTTTAAATATTTTTTGTATGTTTGTATTCTTTCCTTCTGTCTTTCATTCTTTTGAGATATATATGTTTAGTAGTGGTGTAGTTGCTGGTTCAAAGGGCATTTTTCTTAATCTTTGAAGGTAAAAAAGCTTCTCTTCATAGTGACATTCTAACATCATTTTCTCCTCCCATCAACATCTTGTCACTTGTTTCCCATGGTAGAATTGCTTTTTTAGGGGTGTGGGTGGACAGGGAGATTTTGTACTGGCCAAATTCAACACAAGACACAAATAGGATTTTGCTCTTATTGTTGCTCACACATATAATGCTATTATACTACTATATATACTCACATGTGTAGATATATAGACACACATATATGTATAGGAGTGTGTGTGTGTAAATTACATTTAGGAATGTCTATCAAGGACATGGTTCTCTTCAACAATGATGTGATTCAAACCAGTTCCTATTGTCCAGCGATGAAGATAGTCATATACAACCAGAGAGAGGCTTGTGGGAACTGAGTGTGAACCACAACACAGCATTTTAACGCTTTCTGTGAATATTTCCATGCATTTTGTTTTCCTTCTTAGGTTGTTTTTTCCTTCTTCTCTTTCTAGATCTGATGTTTCTTGTGCAGTAAGATAACTGTATAGATATGTATACATGTATTGGATTTGACATATAATTTATCCTATTTAGCATGTATTAGATTACCTGTCATCTAGGGGTGGGGGGGTGAGGGGAAGGAGGGGAAAAGCTTGGGAAAAAAAGTTTTTGCAAAGGTCAATGTAGAAAAATCACTCATATGTTTTGTAAATAAAAAGCTTTATTAAAAAAAAAGGAATGTCTATCAAGAGAGGATTCTTTCTGTTGATTTGACCTTTACTAAACTTATTCTTAATAAATCTTAGAGAAACCTTTGGGAATGGGGAAAGAAACAGTAAACTCTAGCCTCCACATGTATAAATGTTCCTGTGAGTTTTGGGAGCATAGGATACCATCAGGGTTGATGGGAGTTACAAGAAATTTTAGAACCTTAACTCAAGATACTATCTGGGACCACAGACTTCGAATTAGCACCAAACACAAGCAAGTCAAAAGAATAAAACACTTTTAATTAATCTAGCTTAGAGGCATTCTGGCTGGTTTTAAATTGGCTCCTTCTTAATAATAGTTAGGTGTGTTGACTCATGCCTTTTGCTATTGGACTAAAGGAAGAGCTGTCACAGCGTGCCCTTGTTAAGGGAGGTAGTTGTCATCCTTCAGCTTATTTCTAAAACCTGGACTGCATAGGGTTGTCATAATAATCTATGTTTATGAGATAGGAAATATTAGAGACATAATGAAAAGGGAGTGGGACCCCAGTTTTCCTCATCTGTGAGGGGGTGGGAAATAAGACTATTTTGAGCTATCTTTTAAAAAAAAAATTTATAATACTGGTCTGTCCCCACAGTTGCAATAGCAAGTCATATCAGTGATATCACTTGAAATTTGGCTCTTTCAGCACTGATTCTCAGAATGTGTTGCTACATGGGTTGTTCAAAAGTCCTTCTGCTGGCATATTCTCCCTGGCAACTCAACATGTATTCTATGTTCCTCTTTTCTCTCATTGGCAAGTGTGGTATTTATTCCCCATTCAATCCTCATGGGATTTGGGGGGGGGATAAGGAGAATCTTTTGTCACTTTACCATGCTATTTGATGTTTTAAAAAAATTTTATTCACCCTTAAGCAGCTTTCTTTGTATATTTTTGTTTGCTTTCTTCCCCCTATTTGATTGTAAGCCCCTTAAAGGCAAGAACTGTCTTTTGTCTATTTGCTTCCTCAATACTTGGCAAGTGTGCCTTGTATATATAGTAGGCACTTAATAACTGTTTACTGAATTGAATAAATTAAACCTTTCAATATGATAGTCCTTGGAGCAGCCAGAGTCTACAAGAATGCCTCATATCAGACTTTGGGTCCCATTGTTCAAAATGGATGTGGATGCTTACATGGATATCAATACTAGATAGGATGTCCATGATGCAGAAGCAGCCTAAAGTCCCTTAATATTCTCAGTAAAACTAAACTCAGAAACCAATTTTTATATCTCCACGAGGTTCTAGAGACTTAAAGGGGTTGGGAGATTCTTTATACACATTGATTTCTAGTTATTAGACAATTCCTTTATGGATGCATTTACTCTCTGGCTGTCAGTAACCTTATAGAGAAAAGGTCTTAATCTGAAATTCTCCCCTTTTTCTTTTATCAGAAGGTTGCTAAATTGGAAGAAATCGGGTAAAACAAGAGGCTGAGAGCTATTAATTTTACGTTTTTATTATTAAGCTGACTGAACTCTAATGTAGGCAGGCTCCAGGGTCTTTTTTTTGTCACCTTTCTATTGGTTGGCTTCTTTTATCTTTTTTCTGGTGGAACTTGAATTTCTTGATGGTCGTCTTTGGTCTTTGAATTGGATGATCTTTCAACATGATGGGGACTGGGGAGTTGAGTTCTTTTTTCATGATGTTCGTGGTGGTAAATGAAGGTGACATTCAAAAAGTTCCTAGGCCCAAGAATAGGTGGAATAGATGAAAGTGTTTATTCTACTGTGGTAATGTAGGTGGTGCAGACATAGACATAGCCTGGAAAGAGAAACATGGAACATAGTTTGTCCACTCAAATTTATCTTCTTAGATGGAAGAGACCTTCCAGGAAGGAGAAGGATGGGTGAAGTCATACCTTATGCATATCTATCTCTCTATCTATCTATCTACCTATCTATCTATCAATCGATCTATCTATCTATATATCCTGTCATACCATCAATGTAGGGAACGGAACCTCCTCATGTAAAACTCTACCAATGTAGATTTGAGCTCTCTAACTTATATAAAATAGCACTGCAAGGACTTACAAAGAACTGGTCCTTTCATATTTATCCCTTGACTCAACTGAACCAGATACTGAACCAGAACAATTTGTCATATAGAGAATGAGGACAAGTGGAATGCTTTATTATGTAGACCCCTCTAATTTTCACGTTAAAATTTGTGTATATCCATCTATCTATTGCCTACATTATCTATCTCCTGTAATACCATCAATGATCTATCTATCTATCTATCTATCTATCTATCTATCTATCTATCTATCTATCTATCTATCTATATCTTGTGATACCATCAATGTGGGGAACCTCATTAAAACTCTACCAATGTAAATTAGCACAGCTAAGACTTACAAGACAAATAGTTTTTCAAGAACTGATCCTATCATATCATCCTTTGACTCAAAATACTGAACCAGAACAATTTGTTATATAGAGAATGAGGGCATATAATGAAGTGTTATTTGGTTTTTTTTTTAAATTATATGTTCCCCTCTAATTTCCATGTTAAAATGTATATGCATATCTACTTATCTACCTATCTGTACCTATCTACCTATCTATCTTACTTATCTATCCTACTATCTACTTATCTATGTCTATATCTACTTATCTATTTATCTATCTCCCAAAATACAATCAATGTGGGGAACCTCATGTAAAATTCTTTACCAATGTAGATCTGAGTTCTCTATAACTTATATTAGCACAGTAAGGATTTACTAGACAGATAACCCTTACAAAAACTGATCCTTTCATATTTACCTCTTTACTCAACATATTGAACCAAATAATTTGTAATATAGAGGATGAGGGCAAGCATTCCCATGTTAAAAATGTATTAATCTAACCCCCATATAATCCAACCTCATTTTATTCTTCAAACTAATACCTCTAGTTAAAGTATGCTTTGATTTAGAAGAAACAGGAGAGATTCCTTAGAGAGACTTGACCTTGCAAACTTACCCCCTTCCTCTTCATAAATCGGTTTCAATTCTTCCTCCTGATGTTCCTTGTTCAAGGTCAGTTTCTTTGCTTTTTACTGTATCCTCTTGGGCATCGTGCCATGTTTTCTCATGATTTGTTGTTTGACTTATTATTATACCAGCAGTAGGTGCATTATCTTAGGGGAAAGGGGGAGCCAAACCTACAAAGGTACTAAACCTGATGTTACTGAGTCAGTGAATCAGGGAGGTCTCTCTCTAGCTATTTATAGGGCAAACTGTTTGCCCTGCCCAGTGATGGTTATGTTGTCATAGTACATTTCCCATTGTCCTGAATCTCTCATTTTTCCTGCTGTCCTGCCACCTAACCATCTAGGTCAATATTCATATGGTGTGAAATGAAGTTTTAAATTGCCTTGAGAATCCTGTAATATCATTAGTAACACTGATATTAATAATAATAATAATAATAATAATAATCACTTCAATTTTATATCACTTTATGACCTACATAAGACTTTCACATTCATTATTTTACTTGACATTCACAATAAATCTATGAAGTAGGTTGTATAGAAGTTGAGGTTTAAACAAATAAAGTGATTATCACCATACAGTAAATATTAGTGATAGATCTAGATGATTATGAGATCTGTAAAAATGAAATACTTTGTAGTTTCAAAGATCTCTTCTGGCTCTTCTATCTTCTGGGACATCTATAGTCTTCCATGCATTTTTTTTTGTGTTTCTGTCTGTTTTTGTCTCTATTTCTGTCTCTGTCTCTGTCTTTTTCTTTCAACCCCTGGCACATGGCTCTTTACACAAAATTTTTTTTGACAATCTTTTTTCTTACTTTAAATTTATCAATACACTTTATTTTTGACAACAATAAATCCTTCTTAACATTCAGATAAGCTGCTTTTTCAAAGAGAAAACTGACTATTGTAAATAAATACAGTATTGTGACCTTTGATTTTGGCATATGTTAATAAAAATTGATTGGCTATTGTAATTACCTAGAGTTATATTGCTTCTCCATGTTGACTTTATTTACTTTGATGTAGTCATTGTGTATATTATTTCCTTGGCTCTACTTTCCTTAGATTGCATCCCTTCCTATATTTCTCTTAATTCTTCACATTTGTCATTTTTTCCAGTCCAGTTTTAGTCCATTATGCTTATATGCTATTATAATTTGTTCATTTTCCAATCACTGGGCACATTTTTGGTTTTCAAGGATGTTCATGATCCCTGTTTTCATGAATAATGCTTTTATAAGCATCTTTGTACTTCTTTTCTTGTTTTTATTCACCTCCTTGGAGTATATTCTCCAGTATTCCCAGTACTTAACACATTGCCTGACACATAGCAGGTTCTTTAAAAATGTTAATTGAATTGTGCTCTGGTGAGGATACTTAAGGGGACCTCTTCTTGTCATTATACTATTGGTGCTTCTCTATCTCCCTGATCTATATACAGTAGGAAAGAATTAAGTTGAATATTCAAAATGTATAAATGGTTTCCAGCCAATTGAGTATCTTGCTAATCTAAGAGCCAAAATCTTGAGACCAGAAATACATCAGACTTCATTGTATCCCCTTACCTTGCTCAAGGTGGATGTTTCTGATGAAAGAAATTTGTTTTCAGTCCATTTCCTCTTTATTTTCAGTCAAATATTTATAAAGTGACTCCTATAATGTGCCAAACTCTGCTTTCAGTACTGGCAATACTAGACCTAATGATGAAGCAATTCCTACTCACAAGGGGAATACAGGCCTTTCTTCCAGCTGGAGATCCTTCTGTTGATCTCCAATACTCCTGATTTGGTAACATAGCTATTCTTGCATGTTGCTGTTAGACAAGGGATTCTCAACCCATTTTGTGTGTTGTATTGTATACCGTATACTCCTTGGTCTAGTGAAACTTATGGACTAGCTAAATAAAGGATTGGGTCTGGAGTCAGGAAAATATGAATTCAGATCTAACTTTTCTAGTGATTTGCTGTCTGCCTTTTCAACTACAAAATGGAAGTAACAAATCCACTTAAGGCCCAAAGTTTTTGTGAGGACTGAATGAGATAGTATCTATTAAGTACCTGACACATAATATGCTCTTAATAAATGATTGTTCTCCCTCACTTCCATAATGTTTTTAATGCATAAAGTTCACTACAAAGGATTATAAAATAAAATTATAAACTATAAAAGAATTATAAAGGAAACATATTGAAATATAGTTATATATGTATATTAATGTCATGTTTATATATACATATATATATTTATATATACAAATTATGTTTTATGTACATAAACCCCACTTTTATATTATAAATCATGTTATAGATGTGTTTTTGTTATATTTATAGAGATATTTACAGATACATATATGTGTATTCATATGTACATACACATTTACACACATAATATATGACTGCATATATTTATATTATACTTGTGTTGTGCATGTGTGTGTAATTCACAGACTACCTACTCTTAACTTTAACTTTATGACTTTAAACATTAATCTTCTCGAGACTATTTGCAGCTCAAAAGAGATGAACATTTTAGGCTGAAGGATTCAAAGCTCTAAGAATTTTCCTGGTTGTTGACTGTGGGGAATATACAAGGGCCAGTAGAATTACATCTCTAAGGTAACAGTTTTCTTTCTATGTAAAGACTGATTTAGGGGATGGAAAAAACCCTTTTCAGAGATGTGATTAGCTGCTTACTTACTCTCTGTCCTGCTTATGCTTTTTATGGGAGCTGACTGCCTCTTAGGAGCTCAAAAACATTTTAGAAACAGTGCAGAGAACCCTAAAATGTGACTCAAGAGACTTGCCTCTCCATGTTGACATTATTTACTTTGATGTAGTCATTGTGTATATTATTTCCTTGGCTCTCCTTTCCTCAGATCACATCCCTTCTCATATTTCTCTTAATTCTTCAAATTTGTCATTTTATCCAGTCCAGCTTTAGTCCATTATGCTTATACACTATATAATTTGTTCATTTTCCAATCATTGGGCTCATTTTTGGTTTTCACTCAGTAGTTGTGTTGGTAATTAGTTGGCAGACAACATAAGAAGTCACTTCCTTCTTTTGGATCTCCCTGTACTCATGTGTAAAATGACAGCCTTATTCACTATTAAGGTTCCCTCTGGCTCTGACATGGGAGTAGTATATTATTATTTTCCATTCTATGGGATAATCTGCTTCCAGGGGTCCTTAATAGTAATTGAGGCTCATCTACTCTGCCTTCTTCATGATGCTGGTCTACCCTGATCAGCATCTTAGGCTCTGTGGCCCTTCTGATTTGCACATGTCTAGACTGGTGCCAATTGATGCCAGTTTTGTTAGTGAATACTCAGGTTTGATACCTGAGGCATATCTTTTTGCTCCTGGAATAGAATTGGCAGCATGACTTTTAGTTTGATTAATGATATACCTGCCTGTTCTAAAACATGTATCTACATGCATGTGCAGAGACAAAGTTTGGGAAAAGTGGCCAAGGTTTTATCCTGGAGTACTGAATTGAAAGTAGATAGATAGAACTTTGTGGCCTTTTAGCAGCATAGAAACAACAGAGCTTATGATCTAGTTAGTAAAAATATCCAGAGATTTCTCCTTTGTCTTCTCCTTTCTCAGTTGTGCTGTTTGCAGCAAGTACAAAATTTTCTAGTTTTGGGGTATGTTTGTGTGTGTGTACATGCAAGCACTCTTAAGACCTTTCTTCATGTTAACTGCATCCTAGTGCTCTTGCCTATAAAATTTAGGAAATATCTGTCCCTTGGTAGTCACAATTTGTTCTGTCACAAATGAAATCAATTTCAGGAAAACAACCTTGGCTCGAATGTAAGGCTTCTTAATTTATGGTCCATGAACTCAGATGAGAAAAATACTTCAGTAAATATATTTCAGTAAAATTGGTTTTCTTTATGTAATATGTATTTTATGTTATGCATTTAAATGCATTATACTAAGAAAGGACCTCTAGGTGATTTTACCAACTTCAAAGAGGGGCATGATACTAAAAAAATTGTGAAGAACTCCCTTTCAAAGGAATTTAGGAGGATCTTGTCAGGATCTTCTTGGACATACATGCTACAAAAATCTGTATGTGAGGGGCAGCTAGGTGGCGCAGTGGTTAGAGCACCAGCCCTGAAGTCAGGAGGACCTGAGTTCAAATCTGGTCTCAGACACTTCCTAGCTGTGTGACCCTGGGCAAGTCACTTAACCCCAATTGCCAAAGCAAAAAGCAAAAAAAAAAAAATCTGTATGTGATTTACGTGGGAGTTCATCAGTGAATATTTGGAACATTGTCTATTAAAAGTAAAAGAAAGAGTTCCAAGCCTCTGTGAAGTGATGAGCCTTGATCATTTAACACTGACTGGTATAAAGCATAGGAGAATGGGGGCGGGGGGTTATATCAAAAGATTTTGAAATCTAAAAAAGGGGATTTTCCTGGGGATGATGATAGTGACTCAAGGAGGGGAGACTCAGACATGCAAATGCAAAATAATTTGGAGATAAGAGGAAAGACAAATCAATAACAATTTGAGGAATCAATAAAGGTCTTTTGAAGGAAGGAAGTAGTCTTTGAACTGAGATTAGAAAGGAGGGAGAGAGAGGCAGACATAAGGAGGGGGAGCATTCCAGGCATGGGAGACAGCCGGGGTGGGGAGACTGGATGTGGAATATTGGGTGTGGGCAACATAAAATTGGAATATAAAGCATGAGGTAAAAACAATGTGGAATCACATTAAGTATTTACTTTTATTGAGGAGAGACCCTGCTGCTTCACTCTGGAATATTTCTAATCATTAGAAGCTTTTCAGTCTATTGAACTGAAATCACCTAATGTAGTGGTAAATATTTAACAACTTGAGGGGGGTGAAATGTACATAGGACATGCCTTTAAGTTTAATCTGAGTTATTCACATTTTTTCTATCACTTTATTAAGCCTATATAATGAGCAACACAATAAATCAGGTCCTGATTTGTAGCATTTGCCCATTTCTGAGATATAAATGTCACACTAAAAATTTAACAGTCTCTTTCTAGTGCTGATAGGAGCTGCCTCCAGCACAACCCTGATTAAAATCTACTTTACTATTTGGCAGAGATTAGAGAGGTAATTGGCTTCCAATCAAAGGAATGTATGAAATGGCTTTTGTAGAAACATATACTCATGTAGACACACACATGTACCCACCACTGAGACTTCTCTGCCACCCAACCCTGTCCCCAACTTTCTGACTTCCTAGGGAGACGACTCAGTTCTTAGCAATTTGAGACTCTAAATGTAGAAGGTTCTTTTACCAAGCTCTGAATCCAACTTGGCTCTCATTCAGGGGAACAGCCTAATGCATTTGTTGCCATGTGTTCATCTTTTGATTTTCCATGGCTAAGGGGCAAAGGGATATCTGAGGGAGGTGAAATTCACAGAGAATCAAAAAACTTCAGTTTAGCCAATAGTTTAATCCTCTTCTGACATCAGCCTGACGTTCACCAGAATAGCTGGTGGGGCAGAATTGAGAAAGAAGTGGATTTCCCTTCCTAAACCCATCTTCATCTCTACCCACCCTCACCCCTTATTTCTCTAGAGAGGAACTAGCAATCAGGACAATAGCCAATGAAGAGGGAGGGAAAGGGAGAAAGAGAAGAGTCTGGATGATCCATACACTAGTTTCGCCCTGAGATAATTGAGGATTATCCAAAATGCCTTGTTTGGCTCCACCGCCCCTTTTCAGTTAGGTTCCAAACATCTCTGCAACTGACAACATTTTTTTACCACACCACAGAACTTTTTCCTATTGACATTTCCCAATGCTTTCTTTCCCAGCCATCCCTTCCTCTTTCTTCTTGTCCTCTCTATTTTGTAAAGCTTAGGAAAAACCTTATCTGTCACTAGCAAAAATGAATTATTTTGCCTCACCCTGTAATCAAGCCAGAATCCTAGGAAAGACCAACACAGAGAGAATAAGGAGGATAAACAAAGTTTATCTCATTTACATACATCTGATTTTTTTTTCCTCTAGCGAGGAAAACTTTGCTAATTTTCATGGGCTAGTTGAATAAGGAGAAAGTCATTACCAATATTCTGACATGTAGTTTGATGGACAGTCTATTGGGATAAATGGAAAGTCTTGCATATAGATAACAAAAAATCAACTTTACAAATAAAAGATGGTGAAAAAATAGACAGAAATTCTTTTAAAAAGATTTAAAAGATTATAAGCTTAATGTGAGTCAGTCGAAAAAAGAAAAAAAATCTAGTTTTTGGGCTGCATTATAGGAGGCTTAACTTTCAGAAATAGGGAAGTGCACCACTGTGCTTTGTTCTCACCAGATATATTCTGGAATAAGTTCAGTTCTAGATCCCACAATTTATGAAGAGCCTTCATTAATTGACCAGAATGGAAAAAGGGACTGGAATTAATGTTATATGAGGATCAGTAGTAAAGATTGAAACTAGAAAAGACTTGGGTATAAAGAGAAAAACTAAAGACTTGGGAGAAGAGAAAACTAAGGAGGAAAAGAGTAAAGACTTGGGAAAAGAGAAAACTAAGAGGAAACATGATAACTGACTTCAAGTAGAAGAAGGATCTGATTTATTACAAGGAATATTTAGTGCAAAGTGCCAAGAGTCCAATTTTGGCTTGATGTTGGAAAAAACTTTCTAATAATTAGAGCAATTACAATGTAACAAAATGCCAGGAGAAGTTTTGGGTTCTCCTTTTTGGAAATCCTCTAGTAGAAGTTGGAGATTATTTGATCGCTACATTATAGTGTTTCTTTTTGTGTATCGGTTGGACTAGATGGCTACCAAAGTGCCTTCCAACTTTCAAATTCTACAATGCTCTGATTCTGGATTAGTATATCTATATTAGTATATATATTTTCATCAGTCTCTGCTGATGGACAATGAACCTATAGATAATGGAATGTTGTAATCTCAGAATAATTAAAATGGTGGGTGAAACAAAGCTCAGAAAGAAAGGAAGCATGATGTATATAAATGGGTTGTACTGTCAATACATCATTCAGACCATACATGATCAAAAAAAAGAGGTAGAGTAGAGTGGTGAGAATGAAGGATAAAAAGATTGACAGCTCTAATTGCATTGGCAGCCTCCGGCTTTTAGCATATTGGATAGACCTTCTGGAAAATTAAAGACATAGACCACTAGGGTAAGAAGATTTGGATGGGATATAATCAGAATCATTGGTAAGAGTTCCCTTATGGATCCATCTAAGTAGTTAAGGGTACCCATGATTCCTTATATCTACAGGGTAGGATTTTCCCATCAATTGACTTTTGATGCAATAAGAAAAAGAATAGGCCATTGTGCAGTAAGATAACTGTATAGATATGTATACATGTATTGTATTTGTCATATAAAAAAAAAGAAAAAGAATAGGCCATTATTTCAGACCCCACAATGATGTTGTACAATGTGGCCTAAGCATTACTCAAGTACTAAGCTTAGTACTTTGTATAATTTATTTGGTGTCTTGATTCTGTTGTAGAACCATTTCAATACCATCAGAGTGGAAGTCCTTATGGAAAGCACTGTGCATTTGTCTCACTTTGTGTAAAGCTATCCATAGTAGGAGCTTAATAATAAAGTAATAAAGGCTTTCATCAGTTGATCAATTTCTTCCTGATATTGATATCCAGGAAGCACCAAGAGTGCTGAGAAGAGATCAAGAGATATTAGGAGGCTCAAGAGAGAAATATGAACCAGAAACTCTGAAGGTCTTCTCCTCTCGGATTCATTTATTTAGGTGTTTTTTTTTTTTGGATTAGGAGAAAAAAGGAGATTATTTGCTCAATTGCTATCTATCCTTAATTATTGAATGGGTGAGACCTCAGTCAAACTGAGAACTGTTGAAGGTTTTAACTTAAAAAGCCCAAGGTCTCCAACTGCACCCAGGGCCATCTCCAGTCATTTTGATCTGTATCTGGCCATTGGATCCAGATGGTTCTGGAGGGGAAAGTGAGGCAGGTGACCTTGCCCATCCCTATCTCACTTAAATCCAATTCACTTGCACATTGTGGCTTCACCTCCCTGATGTTATGGTCCTCTTCAAGAATGAAGGACAAACAATAATATTTTATCAATGTAGACTAATATCAGATTGTCTCCATGTGATGAGAAGAGACCAAACCACAAGAGGAGGAGTGTTTTGTATGTGTGTGTGTGGTGTGTAAAAACAAACTTTTGACTTTCTTGCTCTTTCACTTTTTCACAACTTTTATTTTCTAATTTCCTGGGTCCCTATTCAAGTTCCTCTTCTTAGTATGTGCTAGAAGTAAGATGGGCAAACATAAGTGCCAGGACTTGAGAAAATTAAAAGGAGATTGCTAAAAAATATCTGAATATCACTTCACCAAGCCTTAGCTCAAAGAATCCCAGAGTGCCAGAGTTGGGAGGTATCCATACAGATGCCATCTGTATCCAAACAAGAATTTCTCCAGTAACAAGCCCAACAAGTAATCATCTACCCTCTGACACATAACTCCCTCTCAAGGCAGTCCATTCTGCTTTTAGAATTCCTGATTGTTAAGAAGTTTTCCCTTATATTTAACCAGACTCTGCCTTTATATTCCCAGTTCTAGCCTTTGGGGTCAAACAGAAAAAAAAATCTAATCCCTGTTCCATGCAGCAGCCTTCTAAACACTTCAGGATGGCTATCATATTACCCTTAAGTTTTTTTCCTCCCGCAAGTGATCTGTCCCCAATTCTTTAACATGTTCTGCTACATCATTATAGGCTCCAGGATTCCCATTATTAAACATCTAATCTATCAGCAAATATACATTCATTAAGCACTGACTATGTTTGTTGATGTCTGATAGTGTACTTGGAGATGCATGAAAATGCATAAAATACTCTAGATTAGATCTGACCAGGGGCAGAATCATAGCAAGACTATCACCTATGTGGTGCTGGATACTCTAGTGCTTTTGAGGAAAAGTTCTGGATACTCTATTTCTATTAACACAGCCTGAGATTGAATTAGTTCTTTGGCTGCTGTGTCAGGTTGATGACTCATATTAAGCTTGCATTCCACTGAAACCCACAGATCTTTTTTCACACAAACTGGCTGTCTGGCCATTTCTTCTCCATTTTGTACTTGTGCAATATTAAAAAAAAAAACTCAAGTGTAGGAACTTTACACTTATACACATTGTTTCATTTTATTACATTTAGCCCATCTCTTCAGCCTATAGCAATCCTTTTGGATTCTAATTCTATCATCCAACATTTTACCTTTCTCTTCCAGTTTCACATAATCTGCAAATTTGATAAACACACAGATCTAATCTTTCAATCAAGTCATTGATAAAAATGTTGATCAGTCTAGGGCCAAGGAAAAGATCCTTGGGACACTATCAGAGACTTCCTTCCCAGTTGACATCAATTCATTAATGATTTCACTCATTGTGTTCAGTCATTCATCTAGGTCTGACTCTACCTAAAGTTATCTAGTTTGTAATCTGAAGTTATCTAATTATGGACTTTATGATCATGTGGTCCATGTCTCCCTCTCTTGTCTAAGGATTATGATAGACTGTCAACTGCTTTGCTGAAACTCAGATATCTCTAGCATCTATTGGCCAACCAGTCTATCAATTCCATTGGAGAAGGAAACAAAGTTAGTCTAATATTATCTGTTATTGATGTGACCATTGATGGCTTTGTGCGATAACTGCTTCCTTTTCTAAATGGTCACAAATTTCCTTTATGAACTCAGTGGTGTTGGAAAGTATAGGACAAGAAATAAATCCAATGCAAAATGCATGTGGAACATCTTATGAGAAGCTAATCTTCTTTTGATCAGTGTATCTCCAATTCTTTTTCCTCCCTGACTTTTTCCATCCATTTCACTACTCTCATCTACCCAACAACTTGGAGAGACAATGAAGAAAGACACAAAGTGCATTTTGTCCTACTTGAAAAGCAAAGAACTGAAAAATTCAAAAAGCATTTTTATTATTTTCAAGGTTTGAATCCATGAGTGGACAACAGCTAGGGTGCTGGTGGAAGTGTGCTTTGGCTATTCCCCAAACTCTTTTAGAACCATAAAGTTCAGAGAGAAAGAAAAGTGAAGAAACTAAAATGAGAAAAGATGAAAAAATGAGGGGAAGATAGGATGGGATTAGAGCTTAGCACCATGCCTGGAACTCAACAAATACTTGTTGGTTGATTGGTGATTACACTGGAAGTAACACTGAGCTGGAGGTCTTGTAAGAAACTTAAGTTCTAAATCTGACTTTACCCCCCTATAGCTAACTGCGTCTACTTGGAGAGGTTACTTCATTTTTATGGGCTTCAGTTCTCTCTAGTGACCAGAGCTGGAATGAGTGGGGACCAAATTAAAAAAGAAAAGTTGGAAAGAGAGGAAGGGGAGAAGATGAACTCATAGGATTAAGAGCTAGAAGACACCTAAATAATCTGTTTTTAGATCCCATTTTTCAGATGGGAAAACTCCAAAGGATAGGGAGAGAAGGGCAGAAGGAGATTTGGGCACTTGTTTCTCTTCCCCCTTCAATCTTCTCTGGTAGACTTGATGGATGTGTGATGTGTGTATGTTGGAAAGGGGGCAGTCAGTGTTCTTATTGGCCAGATTCTGCTAGCCCATCAGATTTTTTATTTTCTCCTCCTCCCTTCTCTCTCCCTTGAGGGGTGGCACTGGTGGTGGGGAATTGATGAGTAGGGCAGGAGCTGGGCCCAGCTGGACTTTCTTCTTACCTCTGGGAGCCTTGTCCTGCCAACATGACTTCTGTTCCATGTGAGTTGGGTTCCTCTCTCCTTCCCAGCACACCCACACCCACATGTCACTCTGCCTTTTTTTTTTTTGCTTTCCCTTTTTTCCCCTCTCTATTCCTCCCCTTTTCTCCCCTCCCCCCAATTCTCAGAACTTGCTCCCATTGGATTCCAGGAAATGGCTGGTGCAACTTTGAAACCAAATCCCTTTGGAATCCTGGTTGTATATAGTTTATTTCTTCCCCTCCCCTCCTCATGGTGTCCTTGACAGGCTGGGTCTAGTTTCTGTGGAACGTGACCTGGCCTGGCCTGCCATGGGCCACACGGATGTGGACCTCTGTACTTTGGCAAGCAATTTGCCTGCCCTCTCCTCCCTGTCCTCAATCTCAAAAGGGGAATTCTGGCTCCTACAGGCTCTCCTCCCCACCCCAGCTCACACCCCCAAGTGACCCTGGTCTCATAAACTCTGTTGTTTCTGGGCAAGGCTGGGCTGGGCAGGGCTGCTTAACTGCTTTGCAGACCAATTTAGAATCTCTTTTATTGTCACTAAGGAGACTGAAAGACCGTTACATCCATTCTCTTTTCCAAGTAGTCATACTACACCCTACCTATCTCCAGGTATCTCCTACAGTATCTCCAGGGAAGGGAATGAAGTAATATTTCTGAGTAGTATATTCCGGGAGAGAGAAAGGAGGAAATAAGCAGACATTTATTAAGACCCTACTATGTGCCAGGAGGGCAACAGTCAGATGGCGCAATGATTAGAGTGTCAGGTTTTGCGTGAGAAAAACTCATCTTCCTGAGTTCAAATCCAGACTCAGCTATGTGGCCCTAGGGAAATCACTGAACTCAGTTTTCTCATCAGTAAAATGAGCTGGAGAAGACAATGGCAAAACTACTTCAGCATTTTTGCCAAGAAAACCCCAAACGGAGTTATGAAGAGTCAAACATGACTAAAATGATTGAACAACAACAACAATGTGTCGGGTACTGTGCTAAGTACTTTACAAATAGAGCCTCATTTATTTGTGTTCTTGGTCTTCCAGGGAATTTCATTTTGCTTTCTAACTCAGAGGAACTAATCAAGCTTATGCTTGTTTGTTCTTCAATTGTCAGAAATCTTCCTACTGGTTATGTAGTGTACTTTAGGTGCACTTTTTCCTGAAGGAAAGAAGAAGAACCAGATATTCTGTTGGTATAGCTTTTTACAGAGACTGATAAATAGATAGGTAGGTAGATTGAGGCAGAGATAGATAAATGATAGCTAGATAGAGAGATGATAGAGATAGACAATAGATAGATAGAGACAGATGATAAATAGGTATGTGATAGAGATGATAGATTGAGAAAGAGATAGATGATAGCTAGACAGAAAGGATAGAGATAAATGACAGGTAAATGTAGATGATAAATAGATATGTGATCGATGATAGATATAGATGATATGATAGGTCATGGAACTAGAGATAGATGGACAATAGACAGATAGATACATAGATATGGATAGATGATAAATAAATATATGATAGACAGATGATAGATTGAGACAGATAAATGATAGATAGAAAGGATAGAGATAGATGACAGATAAATATAGATGATAAAAAGATATGTGATAGATGATAGAGATAGAGATAGATACATGATAGATAGATACATAGATATAGATAGATGATAAATAGATATGTGATAGACAGATGATAGATTGAGACAGATAAATATTAGAAAGGATAGAGATAGATGGCAGATAGATAAATATAGATGATAAATAGATATGTGATAGGTGATAGAGATAGATGATACATAATAGATGATAGATATAGATATATAATAGACAGATACATAAGATATAGATGTATGATAGATATGTGATAGACAGATAATAGATTGATAGATGATAGCTAGACAGAAAAGTGATATAGATGATAGACAGATAGGTATAGATAGATTAAAAATAGATATGTGATAGATGATAGATTGAGACAGAGATAGATGATAGAAAGGTAGATATAGAAAGATAATAGATGATAGATAAATAGAAATAGATGGGTGACAGATAAAAGATATAGATGATAGATATGTGATAAGACAGATGACACATAGATAAAGAGATGGATGATAAATGTTATAGATGATAGATAAATAGAGAGATAGGTGATAGAGGTGGATGATATATATATATAAAGACAGATGATAAATCCATATGATTGATAGAAATATCAATAATGTATATATAATATATAATAAGATATATGTTATATATATAATAAATATGACAAATAGCTAAATGATAGATAGATGGATGCATGGATGCATGGATGGATAAATGATAGATAGATAGCCAGGCATTATGCTAAGAACTGGGAATAAAAATGCAAATAAGCAGGACAATCCCTACCCTCAAAAAACCTCTAAAGACTCTTTTTTTCTAATGGAAAAAGACAATGTGTGGAGAGGTGGAATTCAGAGAGAGTCTGAGGGGAGAAGGAGACTTTAGAGATTTAAAGAATTCTTTAGAAATCATCTATTCCCGTCTTTTATTTTGAACATAAAGAAATCCTAGGACCTTGGACATACGTAATTTGTCCAGGACCACATGTGTAGTCAATGGAGGAGTTGGGATTTGCCTTCAGGTTTCTTAATTCTAATCTAATGCTCCTGCCTCTATATTGCCCTGCCTGACATAGTCAATTCTCATCTATACATTGCATTCTAAACTTGTTCTTCTTGAATATTTTTAAAGGGCATGTATTTCTGCCAGGGAGTTTTCTGGAAAGCAAATAGCATGCATGCCAGCCTAATCATTAAGTTTAGGTCTCCTCCTGGTCGTTAGCTTGTGTTATTTTTGAATTGGATTTATAATTGTATTGATGTGTAGGAGAGTCTTAGTGAGGAACATCTTTTCTCCAAGGAAGAATATGTGCTATACAACTTAGAAACGTAAGAGTTGCTGGAGAAACTAGGAGTTAAAAAAATGCTGTCCAGAGTCTCATAGCCAGAAGATGTCAAGAGCAGGACTTGAATCCAAGGCTTCTTGATTTTAAGACCAGTTTTCTTTCCCTAGCTCATATGTGCTAAAGTCCAAGTCCCTCCTGGATTTTAGGTCACTTATTAATGTTGGCCAAATCATATTAGAAGTGCAGTGCAGTAGACAAAGCACTAGACAAGGAATCACAAAGACTGAGTTACTTACCTCAGTTATTTACTAGCTATGTGATCCTGAGTAAGTTACTTTCCTTATTTAGCTTTAGTTTTCTCATCTGTCAAATAAGGAGGTTTAGACTCTAAGGTCCCTGTCAGTTTTGTAGCTATAAACTATGATCTGGGTCAAGCAATTTCATCTCACTGGGCCTGATATGTCAAATGAATTAAAATCAGTAACCTCTAAGACCCCTATGATGTTCTCCAGGCATGGATCTTTAACAAAGGGTTTTTGTACTTTAGGAAAATATCCCAAACCATGGTACTGAGGCAAGGATGAAGAGGAGCACCTTGAGATGAGTGTGTGTGGGGGGAGGGGAGAGGAGGATACTAGTAGGAAGACTCTAATAGTGGGGAGGATACTGGAAAAAATGTATTCATTTCACTCCCATTTAGTAGCTTCCTAATTTAACTAATCATTTTTACTAACTGGCTGTGTTGCCATCTTCCAAATAGTTGCAAACACTCTCAGAGACCTTAAAATTTAATGCCTGGCTTGTTAGGGGGGAGAACCTCAGTCTCTACAACCTGGTTAAGGCTCTAGAATGTGTTTCCCCCAGGATGTCCTCCTCATACTTTCTGCCTTCCTACACTAATGAAGAAGCTAGAGGATTAGCTCTTAGGTGCCTATTGGGATAGCTCTGTAAAATGCTAGGAAAACCTCTACTTATCTTTTCTTTTCTGGAGTTACCTAGATTGTGGCTATCTAATCAATGAATAACCCTTCAGCGTCCCCATTCCTGGCCACTCAGTCAACAGCTGGGTACATTGTAAAGAGAATAAAAGCAGGAATACCTCCAGAATATCACTACCACCCTTCTGGACAACATCTGACCAATGGAAGCAGGTTCATATAGTCTGTGTGTTTACCTGATCAAGGAACTATTATTTATAGATATATAGAAACATAGAATTATCATTTTTGGAGGATTTTTAAAGATCATCTAGTCCAAGGGTCCTTAATCTAGGACTTTTGAATACAGTTTTTAAAAATCCAAATATTTTTATAATTATTTCTGCATTCTATGCATTAATGCATTTAATATCATTTTTCTGAGGATTCCGTTGACTTCTCCAGGCTGACAAAGGGGTTGTGACACAAAAAGGATCAAGAAACGTTACAGTTGTTGGAACAAGTACTGATAATACCCGACTTTCTGTCTAGAGTTTTAGGGTTTCATAGATGAGAAACTGTGGCTGTAGAGGTTATGATTTGCTTAATGTCATAGCCTTGTACATACTGTGGGGAAATGTAAGACGACTTCAGCTTATTAGAACCCAAGTACCCAGAATCTTCAGTAACTGGATTTAAAAAAAAATATCTTTTGCTTCTATATTAAGGAAGAAAATTTGATAGCAAATTTGATAGCAAAGATTTCTTTAAGAAAAAAAATCCAAAACAAAATACAGCATTTAGTAAGTGATATGTTATATAGAGAGCAATGGATTTGACCTCAGAGGCCCTGGTTTTGAATCCAAACTCTGTCATTTGTGAGTTTTGTGATTTTTGGCAAGTTACTTTCCCTAACTAGACCTCAGCTTCCTTTTCTGTAAAATGAAGGGTTTCAGCAATTCAGTTCAACAAACCTTAATCAGTGCCTACTACTTCCTGGCCATTGGTGCTAAATCATGGTAACTTAAATTTCACCTTAGGAATCATTCCAGACTTTGCTGTATGAGCTTACACTTTACCTTCTTCTGAGCCAAATCTCTACTTCACCTTCTGTCTACTGGCTGCTTCACTTTAACCTACACACATATTTACGTCTCTCTCATCCTCAAAAACTCTCATTCCTTCCATCCCCATTTCCCTACAAAATCTCTACTATCCTTGTGGTTAACCACTTTGAGAAGGCTGCCTTCAATAGATGGCTTCCATTATATTCCCTCTCATTCTCTTCTTATCTCCTTATCATTCAGCTTTTGACTTCATCATTCACGTAAAATTATTCTTTTCGAAGTTACCAGAGATCACCAAAATCAATGGCCTTTTTTAAAATCCTTATTCTTTTTGACCTCTGCTACTTTTGAACCTTTCAATCACTTACTTCTTAATACTTCCTTCTCTGGATACTATTGTCTTCTGATTTTCCTCTTACTGTCTGATTGTTCACTCTTAAGCTCCTTTTACTGGATCCTCATCAAGTCATACCCTCCAACTGTAGATGTCCCACAGGATGCTCTGGTCTTCTCCCTCTACCTGACATCTGATCATGGATGTAATTATCTCTATGGAGATAATTTTCTTTTTAAAAAAGTACTTAATATTTTCTCCAGTTACATTCAAAACAATTTTTTTACATTTGTTTTTTTAATTTTTTTGAGTTCTAAGTTCTCTCCTTTATCCCTCCACAACTAATAAACCACATGTGAAGTTATATGCGGATAATTTTCAAATCTATTTATTGAGACCTAACTATTCTGCTGACCTCCAATTTCTCATCTCTAGAACTCTTTCAGATATCTCAAACTTCTTATCCAGTAGACATCTTAAAATTAACATATCCAAAACTACACTCATTATCTTTCCCCTTAAAGTTTCTTCTTCTCCTAATTTCCTTACTGTTGTTAAGGGAACTACCATGTTCTCAATCTTCTAGGGTTACAACCTAGGTATCATGTTCAACTTATTAATCTTTAATATGCACATATACACACTCACTCACTCTCACACATACACAAACACACACACATATCTAATCTGTTGCTGTTAATTTTACCTTTGAAATGTCTCTTGAATATGCTTCATCATCACTTGATGCTTGGAATATTGGAATAACCTAATTATGGGTCTATCTCTCTCTACAATCCAGTTCAATTCTATAGGTAGGTAATATAAGCATTATTATTATTTATGCATTACAAATGAGAAAATGGAAGCCTTCCAGAAGGTATTTTCTCAAAAGGATCAGAGGTAGTAAGTGACAAAACTTGACTTCAAACTCAGATTTTCTTGTTTCAAATTTGATGCCCTACATCTAATTTAATAATAGTTTGTTTTCCCAATTCTAATAATAATAGTAATCTACTAAGCATCTGATATGTTCAGGGAACTTTAATAAATCCTGAGATACAGAAGCCAAAAAAATAATTTCCACCCCCCAAAAGTTTACATTCTTCTCTGTGTCTCCCACTCTCTTTTTATCTTCCTCCTCTTCTGCCTCAATTAAATATCTGAAAGATAATTTCAGGAGGGAGGAATCACAGCTGGAATGGGTGATATCTGAAAAGGTATTTTATAGGAAAAACTGATATCTGAACTGAATTTTGAATGAAGCTAAGAATTTTAAGAGGGAGAAAATGAAAACATATTCTAAGCATTATGGGCATTCTATGGGAAGGTACAAGAATGGTTGGAATGGAATGGAAAACTTGGGAACAGATAATAATCCAATTCCCCTGGAATATAGAATGCAAGGGAGTGGGGGAGTATTATGAAATAAGTTTAGAAAGGTGGGTTAGAGTCTAACTCTAAATTTGGAGCTAATTTTAAATACTATGCAGAGGAGTTTTCTTTTTAGTCTAAAGCAAATTGAAGATTTTGAGAAGAGTCATATGGTTAAGTCAGTGCCCTTAGAAGAATTATTTTGGTAATTATGTGGAAGATAGATTGAAGAGGGAAGAAACTGGAAACAGTCAACTCGGAGGCTTTTGCAATAGAGATGTTAGCAGGCTTGAACTGGGATTGCAGAGAGAGGAAGATGAATGGGAGTGAGAGTTGTGGAAATAGAGCAGACAAAACTTGGCTACTGATGAGATATGGCAGAAGCAAGGGGAGAGTAGAAGGAAGAGGATGATGCAATGATTTGAAAGTAATAACTAGAATAATGGTGGTACTCTCAAGAGAAAAAAAGGGATTGAGGAGAAGACCTAAAGAGTAACATTCCATTTTAGTTGATGATGAATTGAGATACACAAGGATATTTAGATATAAATGTTCAAGTCTCTTGGTTATATGGAATTGCCATAGAAAAGACATCTGTAGCAGGACATATAGATTTGGGAGCCATCTGCTTAGATATATAATTGGATCCATAGGAATGGATTGTCACCAAGAAAGAAAATGTAGAAAAAGAATAAAATAAGGACCAATGCCTTGGGGTACAGTGAAATATAGAGGAGAACACACACATTGAAAGTGTGAGATATAAATGAAAATCTAACAAGGAGCAGGACATATAGATTTGGGAGACATATGCTTAGACTTGATAATTGGATCCACAAGAATGGAATGGATTTTCACCAAAGAAGAAAGTATAGAGAAAGAATAAAATAAGGTCCAGTGCCTTGGGGTGCAGTGAAATGGAGGGGAACACACACATTGAAGTGTGAGAAATGAATGAAAATTCAACAAGGAGCAGGACATATAGATTTGGGAGCCATATGCTTAGATATAGTAATTAAATCCATAGGATTGGATTGTCACCAAAGAAGAAAATGTAGAGAAAGTGCCTTGGGGTGCAGTGAAATGGAGGAGAACACACACATTCAAAGTGTGAGATATGAATGAAAATGCAATAAGGAGCAGAACATATAGATTTGGGAGCCATATGTTTAGATATGATAATTGGATCCACAGGAGTGGATTTTCACCAAGGAAGAAAGTATAGAGAAAGAATAAAATAAGGTCCAGTATCTCGGGGTGCAGTGAAATGGAGGGGAACACACACATTGAAGTGTGAGAGACAAATGATAATCCAACAAGATGGACCAGGAAAGAGTGATCAGATAGGTAGGAAAAAAAGAAAAGTATCCTTTCATGGAAGTCAAGGGAGCAGTTTCCTAGAGTAAATGAGAAGTGATTGACTGTGTAAAAAACTTCAGAGAACAAGTGCAATGTAACACTGGATTTAACAGTTAGGAAATTATCTGACTAGAGGCAACTCTCAATAGAGTAAAGGGGTTGTCAAGCAGATTGCAAGGGATTGAGATTTGAGTGGGTGGTGATAAAGTAGATGGAGGCAGCCAACAGAGATGAATCTGTTTAGGAGTGGGGGAAGGAGCCAGCAGATAATGAACAATTCTAAATGAGAAAGAGATAAAGAGGGGACAAAGAGGAAAGATCCCAGAGGAGGGGATGGGATCTCCAGGGCGCAGGTGGCCTTGTAAGAACTACTATTTCTTCCTCAGAGATTGGAGGAAAAGAATGAGAGAATGGTTTAACAATGTAGAGGAGTTTTAAGATTTGGAGTAAGGGGGAAAGGAGGAACTCACTAGGGATTTTTTTCATAAAAACCAAAGGCACTATTTTCTGTTGAGAGATATACATTTCATGATGGTTTAGGGGACTCAGAGAAAAGGACAAAGAATTCTTGTAGTGAGGAGTGTGTCCAAGAATCAATTAGGATTTTTTTTAAGAAAGAAAGCCATGGAGATTAAATGTGAATCAAAACATAGTATTTTCACTTCTTCTTCTTGTTTATTCGCTTGGTTTTTTCCTCTTCTTTTTTTTCTTTCACTATTTGATCTGATTTTTCTTGTGTATCATGATGAATCTGGAAATATGTTTAGAAGAATTGCACATGTTAAACCTATAATGGATTGCTTGCTGTCTATGGGAGGGGATGGAAAGGAGGGAGAAAAATTTGAAACACAAGGTTCTGCAAAGGTAAATGTTGAAAACTACCTTTGCATATATTTGAAAAATAAAAAAATTAGAATCTTCTAAAATAAATAAATAAAACCTGAGAGGAACAGGAGAGCTAAACATTAAAAAAATAAAATTGGTTGCCATACTGCAATGAGAGTCTAATAGAGCTAATCTAATATAAATTTGTAGCAAGGCTTACTTGGCACATGTAGAATCTTGGATATGCATGGAATCCCACAAAGACTGAATAGTGGGATTAGGGTTTAGAAAGGCATAAATAATGTCCCCAGTGGGACAAGGGTTTCAAAGGGAAAGGACAATATATTGTTGAAATAGGCAACTATAGGTTTGTAATTGTGAAGGATGAAAATTGAAGCCAGATCAGGAGTGATGTATTGGGTAGGAAGATTAGGATGAAATGGTAGTTAAGCAACAGATTATGATCAGAAAGGGAATGTCTGGTTCATGAAGATTACAGTTATGGGTGACGGAGAAATCTAAGACATGGTCATCCCTCTGGGTGACTAAGATGCACTGAATACAGAGATTATGGTAGTTGATTATCCAGGATGTTTGAGGGGGTATCAGTGAAATTCTTAAATATGAGATCAGGTTTTGGGATAGGTAGGAAGTTTGTGAATAGGGTACACTAAATTTCTTGAAATAGGAGGGAGATAAAACTGGAGGCCAGTAGACTAGGTGAAACAGAAAGATGGAGTGAACCTCTGTGGAGAAGTTTGGGGGTGAGAGTGGCAGAGCAAGGTTCTGGAAGGGTTATTCTAAAAAAAAAAAGTTGATCAATTGCTCCATTTGGCCCAGGGAATTGATGGACATGGGAAAAGGAGAAATCTCACTGAAAAAGGTGGCCAGGGCTGGGTTGGCTTCTAGTGAAATCCAGGTTTCTTTGAGCTCAACATGGTAGAAAGAGTGTAGAGGAAGATAAGGAGATTTTAACAAAAGATCATGGTGGGGGTGGAGAGGAAAAGTATAAAGCAAGGTAAAGAAGGCTAGAACCTGGGGAGGGAGGAAGTGGAACTGGCTAGTGATGAGAGAGCAAGAAGTAAAGGGGAAAGTGGCTTTTTCCCTTGGCAGGCTTAACTCTTAATCATAGGGATTAGAGAAGGAGGAAATAGGAATTTGCAAGGCCTAATATTTTAACTTTCAAGACCCTTTCCAGTTATAACAGTCTATGTTCTGTATTCTTTAACCTCTAACATTCTAATGTCTATGAGACTATGGTTAAGAAAAATAGGGATAAGGAGATCTAGATCCTGGGGTGGGGATATGCAAGTTGTTCTAGGGAGAGGGTGGAAGGGGGTGAGAAAGACTCAGTTTTCCATCCCCACCTGGAAACTATCTGAAATCTTATTAACCAATATGTTTAATTTTTTAAAATTTGTGTGTTTTAGTCATTGGTCTAGGCCATTCTTTCTATTCCCAGTTGTACCATCTCCTCCCCCAACCCTCCTCCCTACCACTATGCTTCTGCAATCAGCCTTCTCAGCCTCCCAGTGTTATCTGTCCCTGAACAGATAGCAAATTAATTGGTCTAATCAGCTAGACAGGACTAGCTGGCTCCAAGGAGGTCTGCCCATGGTGCCAACTCACATGGCTGTCCCTTTTCTTTTGGCTCCCATCTCTACCCATATCTTTTCAGTAGCTCCTCTCCTCTCTTGAAAGGCTCAATTCCTCTCCTGCAAAAGGAAAAAAACACCCTAAAAATCACTTTCTCCTTCCTTTTCAGCCCCCAGTTCCTTTATCCTAGCAAAGAGATAAGAAGAGAATTTCTAAGCTTTCTGGGAAAACCAGAATGGTTGAGTGGGTCTGTATCAAGGTTACAAGGCTCCATAGTCAAGCAGGGAAAGGGCAAAATTGGACCTGAATCATCAGAGGCACCCTGTAACAATATGTCTTTGTATTTATCAACAGTAACCATGAGACTAAAGATACTTTGTGTTATTATAGATACCTTTTCCTTGGATTTTTTGGAAATCATTTTTAAAGACTATTGTATTTTCACAGGAACCCTTTGTGGTTCCTGTATATGGTGGGGGGAGATGGCAGAGAGAAGCCTTCCCATTGTATTGAGGGGGAAACTGAGTTAAAGAGGAATAGATTGTAATGATTTTCCCAAGGGTACTCAGTGAATCTTTGGATTGAGTAGAGATTAAAACTCCTAAAGCTGGGTACATTAAATGAGAAATCATATTGTGCAATGACTGTCAGAGGATTATTGGTCTATTGGTCCAGATGTGCCTGCCAGGTGTTCTTTTTGGGTTTAGTGCTACATGAGACAAGAGATCTGCTAAGATTTTTTTTTTCTTCCTCGGGAACGGGTCATTACTTAGCCAAAACATGACAACTGGCTTTTGCTGACATGAGAGAAATCAAGAATCAGTCTCTAAAACAAATGGATTTTCTTTCCTCTGCCTTTTATGTTTGCTTTGCCAGGGATTTTCATGGGACTTTGTGTCCATGTGGTAAACTCCCTCTATGCTGTAGACCAGAATTAAGGGGGTCTGAATAAAGGGAAATGGTAAATAAGAAAAGAACGTGAGGATGAAGTGAAGAAGAAGGTGTCCTTTCTCATCTTTGAAAATTATTTGCTTGAGTTATTTGGAGAATTTCCCCTAAATCAATCCATCAACCAGTCAACAAGTGTTTGTTATGCAACTATTACATGGTAGGCTCTGTGCCATAAATGAAAATAAAAAAAAAAAAAAACTCCTTCCTTTCAAGGAGCATATATTCTAATAGGAGACATATTTGAGTATAGTTTTTGTTCCCTAATATCATTTCTTCCTAACTTGCTCATCCCTTTCCCTATATCTAGATTGCACTTCCTCCTCTTCTTTATCTATTTAATTCTTACTCAGTTTTTTAAAAGCCCAATTCAAATGTTTCCCTATTCCTCTGGCTACCTACTATGAATATCCCTTTTGGCTCTCACATAACAATTCTGAAATTGCAATTTAAGCTAAATTCAGTATCTCTTCCATCTCTTAGCACAATACTCAGTACCCAGTATAGTACTTGATGAGTGTTTTTCAAATGAATGAATTTTTGAAAGGGATTTGGTAGAGTTTTCACTAAACTAGGCAATAGCACCTCTGGCTCCAGTCTACTTTTCTGGGCTTATTTTACATGTCATTTTCAGACATGTCTGACTTTGTGACATCATTTGGCAAAACCGGAGTGTTTTGCCATTTCCTTCTCCAGGTCATTTTACCGATGAAGAGACAAAACAGGATGAAGTGACTTGCCCAGGGTCACCCAGCTAATAAGTTCCTGAGGCCATATTTAAACTCTGGAAAATGAGTTTTCCAAACTCCATTCCTGACATTTTATCCATTGTGCCATCTAGTTGGCTCTAAATCAATATGCTAGAATTAGGAGATTTCATGGACTCTCTGTCTTATACTTTATAGTAGCCCAGTCTACTTGATGTTTCCTGTATTCAGGATTCCATTCCTGCCACCATCTCTATGCTTTTTCTAAGCTGTCTGTCCCCTTTGTTTCCAAACACTTCTTGGAATCCTTAGATTTTATCAAGACTCAACTCAGCTCTTTCTATGGGAAACCCTTTTTCATTGTCCCAATCACCAATGCTCTCTTCCTCCTCTTGCCATTTTGTGTGGACTCTTTTGTGTATATGGAGTATCCCAACTCCACTCCCACCTCCAAGCCTCAGGTGAATGTAAGCTCCCTAAGTGTTGAATTGTTTTCATTTTTCCCTCTAAGCTCAGCCATTTACTGTAAACAGTGCTCTTGGTGCTTCTGTAAAAAGTAGAAAGTGCTCTTTGATCTGTACCTTTCAGAGTTTGTGAGAGCAGATTTAAAGCTGATCATTGTAAGGAAAACACCATATCATTGTAAGCCTTTGTGATTTTTTTTTACAAGAATCCTAGGATACTGAGATGAAGGAGTTGCTGTAGTCCTTTGGGATAATGATTCTGTGGCTTTCTGGACTCCATCCTAGAACAGATGGGCTCCCCATGGGCCACAGCCCCTAGCTGAGGCTGGCAGGTGTACAATGTGTCCATTTGGGCATTACAAAAAATGCCCAAGCTGTTAAATTCAAGTAGCAGTATGTCATTGGCATATGTATTCCATCCAATTTGCAGATAATTGCTGCCTTAATTGATGTATGTAGACCCATCCATCCTAACTCTTACTTGTCTTCCTGTTGAGGTTCATGAATGAAGTTCTGGCACTTACTGTAATGACCAGCCTGATGCTCCGATTCCAGTTCTGGAGCCAAAGAGTCAGAACACTTTGCTGCAATCCCATTGCTATCCTGAGGAAGTGGAACGGCAGGAAGGAGGAAAGAGTAGGAGGCAGTGCTTGAGCAGTACTGTGGGAACAGATCAGGTTGTCACAATGTACACCTACTTATCCATCCTTTCCAATAGACTTTTGTCACCAAGCTCAAGTTGGTGCATCCAAGGAACATGGCAACCATCTCTTCTTGTGTGGGGATCCCATGTTCAGGAAGGGCCAGAGAGGAGTGTCACTTTCAGAGGTGCTGAGCCTTTCCAAAACTGTTAGGGAACATATTCTCAGGCCAATGTGATATTTCTCTTTTTTAGGTTGAGGAGTCCAAGAAGCACTATGGTCTAATGGAGAGACAACTAAATTTGTAGGCTTGACCCTTGACTCCTGATTCTATTACTTGATAAATACATAATACCTTACTTAACAAATACTTAAATACAAAAAACAGAACCTCTCTGAACCTGTTTTCTCATCATAAAATGAAGACTTGAGATTAGATTGTCTCTAAGATTCCTTCTACTTCTCAGTTTGATAATCCTATTCTCCTTCACTTCATGGGGAATGAGTTTCCCTATCCAAAAATTAAGCCCTAAGTGCCATTAAATGTAATATACCCCAAAAGAGAAACCATTGCTTTCCCCAATAAATCCAATCTTCCTCTCCCCTTTCTTATTTCTGTTGAAGGCACAATTATTATTTCAGTCACCCAGAGTCACATCTTCCTTTTCAATTTCTCTGACTCTCCATAATCAATCCATTGTTGAGTAGATTGGCCGACTGTAGATTCTACCTTCACTCACATCACTTTGTTTCTGGCTCTTTTTTTCCCCTCCATTCATCATGTTGCCTCTGAATGATGGGCATGGTCTCCCATTTGGTCTCTCTCATCTTATTCTTCTTCAATCCATCTCTCATTAGGGACCAAATTTATATTTCTAAAAGTCTGATCATATCATTCCTTTGCTCAAGAAGTCAAGGAGGCTATCTATTACCTCCAGGATAAAATGCACATCTTTTTGACATTTAAAACTCATTACAGAGACTGGCTTCAATCCATCTGTCCAAATTGATTTCACTTTACTTCATCTTATATACTTCATGTTCCCAAACAAGCTGACTTACTAGCTGTTCCCTGCAAGCATGCTCTATTATTTTTTGTCTCTGAGTCTTTGTTAAAACTGCCCCCCCCCATCCTTCTGGGGATCCTCAGCTCTCTTCAAGGCTTAGCTAAGGTACCACTTCTTCCTACAGGAAACTTGTCCTGATCCCATGAGTTTCCCCACACATCACCCCTTGGGCCCCAATTAACTGGTCTATATTTTTCATTTACCAGGCTTGAAGTCAGGAAGATCTGACTCTGTGATTTGGGGCAATTCACTTAACTTCTGCCTGCAACAGTTTTTTCCCCTGTAAAATGAATGCTAATAATGGCCCCTACTTCCCATGTTATTATGAAAATAAAATGAGATAATATTTTAAAAGAAATTTATAAATCTTAAAATACTACATAGATGCTAGTTGCTATCACCACCACCACATTATTAATAACATTTTGTCACAGGAGAAATATCAGCTTCTTGAGTTGGGGGCCATTTTGTTTTTGTCTTAACACTTAGTACCTAGTAGGTATTTAAGAAGTGCTTGCTGAATTGAATTCAATTCAGCTTTGTGATACCTCTACAAGCAGGGACATAGTTAGAAAGCACTGGAGGATGAAAGGGTAATTTGTTTGGAGTACAAGTCTGATGGAAGGAAAATGCAGGGACAGAATGGGAAACAAAAAATGAGGTATTCTGCACAATTTTTCTCATATCAGCCAAAATCATCTGAAACCACACAATGGACCTACCAGGGCCCTAGCTTCCCATCCCTTCTCTTCCATCAAACTTCCTCTTTTCTGTCCAGAGCATAATAATTCCCCTGTCCCTAATAATGCAAGGTTGATGTTCAGAGACAGTCTTGATGCTTTTCCTTTCTCATCTTTTCCCTATATTTAATCAGTTGATAATTTTACATGCACAGTATCTCTTGAATCCTTTTTTTTTAACCTAATTAGCTACTAAACTATTTAAAATTCTCATCACCTTCTCTACTGGATTTGGTTAGAAGATAGATCTTGTACCTGTGATTTTATTGGTGTGGAGAGTTCTGGGAATGACGTTCTATCAGTACAGGTAAGCACCTTCTCTACAATGTATGTTGTTGGTGGTCAGTAGTTTTGTCATATCTGGCTTTTTGTGACTTCATTTGGAGGTTTTCTTGGCACAGATACTGGAGTGGTTTATCACTTCCTTCTCCAGCTCAGATAAGAAAACTGAAGCAAGCAGGGTTAAGTGATTTGCCCTGGGTTACACAGCTAGTATGTGAAATGTATAGTCTTGCAGAATTGCCTAGAACTGTACTTCTCAAAACATAATTCATGGACCCTTGGGGGTTCCCAAAACTTTTTCATGAGGTCACAAAGTCAAAACTATTTTCATAATAAAACTAAAAAAGTATTTGCCTATTAAAATACTCACTTTCCAACTACATCTCTCTGTAAGAATGGATTTTCTTTATATAGTTCAACCAAAATAAAATTGGACACAAAGATATGAAAATCTGTTTATCTCCTATTAAGCCAGACATTAAAGAGATTTGCAAAAATATGTAAAATATTTTCCACTATTCTCACTCATTTTGTTGTTTTGGAAAATAGTTATTTTCATTAAAATATTTTTTCATTTCATATTTATAATGGTTTTATTATTAGTTTTAAGACAAATAAATACTTTAAAACATTTTTCCATTTTAATTTTAAAGATGAAAAATATTAGTAGATGTAACAAATATGAGCAAAAGTTCCTTGAGGTCCTCAATAATCTTTAGGAGCATAAGAGGGTCTTGAGTTAAAAAAAAAAATTAAGGCCTGTTGACTTGAGTACTAAGAGATTAAGTGATTTGCCCATAGTTATACAATCAGTGTGTGTCAGAGAAACAATTTGAACCCATGTCTTCTTGGCTTTGAGACCAACTCTAGGCTCCTAATTTATTTTCCCCAATTCTACTCTTTCTTTTCTCCAAACTATCTATTTTATACCCACTAAACCAATTTTCCTAAAGCACAGATGTGACCATATTACTTTGCTCTTCCCCAAATTGTACTGATTCTTTTTCTTCTAATTAAAGCTCAAAACTTCCCAGCCTTGAATCTAAAGTCCTATCTCCACATCTGAATTCTAACTGACATTTCTCACCTCCTTCTGTAATCCCTCCTGTGTTTTGCCTTCCAGACAAATTATCTTATAAGTGGTTCC
>JAJPUD010001612.1:230914-251375 GCA_023553655.1 Myrmecobius fasciatus
TCATCATCATCATCATCATCATCATCATCATCAATCATCATCATCATAATCATCACCACCATGACCAACACCACCATCACAATGTAATTTACTTATTTGGGTGTATCTTGTAGAATGCAAGCCTCTTGAGAGCAGAAGCTATTTCATTGTTCATGTGTTCTCATATCTAGTATAGACCATTATACATACAATAGAAGGTGCTTAATAAGTGGTTGTGGAATTTGTCAGTTCTAAAATCACTTCCTTTTTTGAATCCTACAATTCTGTAATTCCAACAAGACATTGAAAGGTGGGAACAGTCTCTATTCAGAGTATGGAAGAGTCTGCCTTTCTATTTAGGTATGGCTTTTTAGAATTCTTTGGTTGTGTACAATAATAATTTATTAAGCTCCTTAGGGATACAAGACACTCTCCTAGGGAGACAAAGATAGAATTAAAAAAAAAAGTCCAGGCACTAGGGAGCTTATTTTCTCTCATCTAGCTGAGATTACTTCTTATCCTCTGGTGCTAAGAGCCATCTCTGTTTTCTGTCTTTGGTATCTATCCCAGTCCATCATATACATGAATACAAAGATTAAGAGCTGGTGTTCTTTTTTCTTTTAATTTTTAAAATTTAATTTTTCACCCTTGCAAAAGCTTGTATTCTAAAAGTTTCTCCTTTTTTCTCCCCCTCTCTTGTTCCCTACACAGCAAGCAATCCATTATAGGTTAAACATGTGCAATTCTTCTAAACTTAATTCTATTTTTGACAAGCTGTGCAAAAAATTCAGTTTAAAAAAGGGAAAAACATGAGGAAGAAAAACAAATAAACAATGACATCAAGAAAAAAGTAAAAATATTATGTTTTGATCCTTATTCAGTCTCCATAGTTCTCTCTCTGGATGTAGATGGCTCTTTCTATTACAAGTCTATTGGAATTGTCTTGAACCTCCTCATTGATGAAAAGAGCCAAGTCCTAATGTTCTCTTGTTTCTACTCTCTTCACTTAGCATCATTTCATGTAGGTCTTTCCAGCCTTTTCTGAAATCAGCCTGCTCATCATTTCTTATAGAACAATAATATTCCACAATATTCATATACCATAACTTATTCAAGCCATTCCCCAAATGATGGGAATCTACTTAGTTTCCAGTTCCTTGCTACTAGAAAAAGAATTGCCACAAACATTTTTGCACATGTGGGTTCTTTCCCTACTTTTATGATTTCTTTGGGATATAGACCGACTAGAGATACTCGATCAAAGGGTATGCAGAGTTTGATAACATTTTAGGCCAAAAAACTGTTGTTTTTAGTGATAAAATTGCTTGATAATGCAGTGGCTAAAGCACTGAATCTGTAATTATGAAGTCAGGGGTTCAAATCCAGCCTCATACACCTACTGGGGGGTGGTCAGTGAGGGGCATAGTGGATTAAGCACCAATCCTGGAATCCGGAGAATCTGAGTTCAAATCTGCCTCAGACATTTGACACTAGCTGTGTGATTCTGCCAAGTCACCTATCCCTGATTGCCTTGCAAAAACATTAATCTCCTAGGTTATTATGAGGATCATTTGGGATAATATTTGTAATGCTTTTAGTACAGTGCCTGGCTCATAATAGGTGTTAGCTATTGATGGGTATTGTCATTATTAGGTTCATAAAATTTTTTTCCAAGATTTTCATAGTATTTGTTAACCCACTAGATCCTCATAAGAATCTTATGGAATGTGAGTTAATGATATTGATCTCCATTTTACAGATGAGGAAAATGAGGATATTGACAGAGTAAGTGAGGACTTTTGAGCGGACAATCAATTCTCATCCTCAAATAAATGGATTCCAGAAAAAGTAAGTCATTTGTCCAGGATCATAAGACTAATAGTCTAATCAGTGCCAGAAGCCAGGTCTCCCTGACTGTTGTTCTTTCAACTGTAACATGACAGTCACTTTCTTCTGCTTCCTAGACACTCTCCCTATCCTCCTCCCCCAACTCCAGAACAGTGTACCTTGTTCTTTCTCATTCTGATGGATTGCACAGATGTGGCCAGGCTATCATGATATCTTTCCCAAAGACAGGGAAGGGAGGAGGTCAGGGGACAGGGGCAGGGGAAAGGTGCATGTGAACCACAGAGGGCATTCCAAAGCAACATCTGCCACAGCTGGGCTCTTGACTGGCGAGACACCCTTCAGTCACGCTCCAACAGATGCTTCCAAATAAATCAGCGTCAGAGTGGGATGAGACTTGTGGATTGTCCAAGTTCAGGGAAACCAGATCTAGGTTGGAGAGGTAGAGAAATATTGCTTTCTGTGAGAACCAGCCAGGACTCCTTAGGATCATTGATTTTAGTGTTGGAAGGGACCTTGGAGATTATGTAGTTCAAACTCATTTTTCTAATGTGGAAACTGAGGTCTAAAAAAATGTTTTGGCCAAGATTACAGTAGTAGTAAGAGAGAATTCAAACCCAAGTTCCCACCTCAACATTCTTTAATTATATCACTTAAAAATGAGAAGATTTTGAAGAAAAGGATTTGAAAGGAAACTGGAGATGCAATGTCCTAAACAAATGGCATTGCCTTCTCTAATACTTCTTGCCATGGACCCTCTCCATTATTTTTTTCCAATTGATTCAGTTCCAGATTTTATGGCAAATATTGGAAGAGGTTCACCTGTGAAACCATTCAATCTGCTTCTCTCCTTCCTTCTACTTCACTGAGGGAAATTAGACCCATTGATTTGTGGAGTGAGGGGCAATGTGGATTTATGGACAGTGTGTGGGAGTCAGAATGTCTGGAATCTAGTCTTGGGTCTCTTGTAAAGTGGCTGGGGGAATTTGAGGCCCAACTAAGATCCACACTTGGATTTCTGATTCACAATAGAATAAAGGGTTAGAATGAGGAGAAGCTTCAAGGGTCATTAGTACAAGTCCCTAATTTTTATACATGGAGCAGGGGAGATGAACAGAGAAAAGTTAATTGACTTGACCAACTTCATGGCAGAAGTTTTTGTTGTGTCACTGGGTATGGAGGCCTTGTTATTTTTTAACTTGAATTTTAATATGTATCTCTTTTTAAAAATCTCTGGTGATTTCTTAATATAGCTCTCTTCCTTTGCAACAATTTTTTTTAAATAAAGGGAAGAGAAAAAAAGGCAAAAATAACAATCATTATCAACTGACCTTGACTATATATGTAATGTTCTATACATACTTTAGCAATGAAATAAAGGAAGTTCATTTTTTTTATCTCTTCTTGATAACCAAACTCGATCATAATAAAGCATTCAGTTTCATCATTAGTTATTTTTCTTTTGACTTATATTATTTTCACACATTGGATATCATTTCCCTGGTTTTGCTCACATCATTTTACATCAGTTCATATATCTCCCCATGCTTCTCAATATTCTATTTATTATTTCTTTTAATAGAGTAACATTCCATTATATTTCTATACCATGATTTGTTTAGCCTTTCCTCAACAGATGGCCATGTACTTTGTTTCCAGTTCTTTGTTACGTAGTTTTATTACAAGCTGAGATTTGTCTTCATTCATACAACCAGTCAACCAACAAATATTTATTAAGTGCTTACTATATATACTGTGCTAAATACTGGAACTACAAAGAAAAGAAAAAAAAATTAAAAATGCTTTCTGCCTCAAAAAGCTTATATCTAAATATACTGCATAAATTTTAAGAGTATTTATTTCTACTTCTTGTTCCCTTTTATCTTGGTTTTGGGGTAATTGTCATTGAATATGAAGTAGAGAAATGAATCCTTGAATGGTCGGTCTCATTTCCTTTCCTCTTCCATCACAATTATGATGTGGAAGGGCTTTCAGATTCACATTATCCAAACTGTGTATAAGAGATAAACTCTAACTACAATATATCCAGAAAATGATTTTCTAACTTTTCCTGTGACAATTCCATTCAAATCTCTCAGAGCACCTGAAATCTTGATTTACCATATTTCTTTTTTTTCTTTATTTCTTTTTTTTTTTTTTTTTGCTGAGGCAATTGGGGTTAAGTGACTTGCCCAGGGTCACACAGTTAGGAAGTGTTAAGTGTCTGAGGCCAGATTTGAACTCAGGTCCTCCTGGCTTCAGGGCTGGTGCTCTATCTACTGCACCACCTAGCTGCCCCAATTTACCATATTTCTTTATCTTATTTGAGAAAAAGCCCTTATCTGCTTCTTAAATCACAAAAGATTCCCATTCCTTACTCCTAATGTTTATATAAGATCCTTTGTTCAGAAGTCCTCTTGTGATGTTGGGATATAGATGTTGAAAGGATACGGGTGGCCAAGAGAAGCCAGTATGGGAGTCTAGGTTGGCAGGCAGGGTTGAATAGATATCCAAGCTGCAGCCTGGAAAATTGGTCAGATCCAGAGAGAGAAGCTAAAAGAGTGAGCATTTTCTGCAGTTTAGTAAAGGCAAGATCCAGAATCTTAAGGATAGTGCTAAGTCAAGGCTGTGAATTTGTAATCCTAGGTGGGGTAGAGATCATTTGTTGCATGACCTATTTTTGAAAGGATGGAGTCGAGGTATGGATTCCATAGGTCACAAGCCCAAACTACCTTTATTACTTTAAAATCCATGTCTTGAGATCTACTATTTGCTGTTTATCAGAAAAACATGAGAAACTTTGGACCCATGAAGGGCTTCCAGAAGAAAGTAAGAAACCCCCAAGTGAGCCCTATCCCTGGATGAAGCAAGGGCAACTATGCAGAATTACTTCACAGCCCAGGAACTGGGGGGCTGAATGAGAAAGCAAGGTCCTGAACCTATTGCTTCCTGTATTAACCTTCCCCTACCTTCTCCAGCTACCCTTCCAAAACATTTGAGGACAGAGTATACTGAGATTCTCCTTACTTACATACTAAAGCATATTTATGCCTGAATAACTTTTGTTGACAAATCAAACATTTCTAAATCCATTGGATAAGTAGGGGAAATGAACAGATCTTAAAGGCAGTCGATCCTGCTATTACAGAGAATAGCAGAACCTAGGCAAAATCATGAGGAACATAAAGTTCACCTCAAGTACTTCTCTATTTCCCCTGTCTGTGCCCAGGGAACCAATACCCTCCTGGAGCCTTTGGCTGCCCCCAGTCTTTTACAAGCATACTCCATCAGAATTACCTTTCTATGCCAGCCTTTAGAACTTTAGAACTTTTCCTCCTCCTTAACCATTTGCCATCAAAAAGGATCTTCAAGGGCTATGTATCAGCAAGTATCCTATTCCCTCCAGAGCCAGGGCTAGCCCATCTGATAAAATAATTTATGCCAAAATGTTAACAAGAGATGGGGCTTAATGTGTTTCTCTCTCTCAGATCAAATAGGAATGTCAATAGAGCCTCCTAGATATTAAGCTTTGACTCAAATGGATCTGTAGTGATGGTAACTTCAGGTACCATGGCAGGAGGCCAGTGGCTATTGGGGGAAGCAATTTTTGCAGGATCCTTTAGATCTTACCGCTAAGCTTAGACTGACTAACATAGATCTTGTCTTATGTTTGAGAATATTTCTAAAGAAAAATATGTGCTCTGAGGACTTTAAAGACATTTTTGTGCCTCTTTTTTTTTCTGGGATGCTTTGAGGGGAGTATATTGCCTGAAGGAAACAGGGCTGACAGATTGGGGAAACTTTTCTAGGTCCTTTCTAGCCTAAGAATCCAGTTCAATTCTAACCACAAAACTTTAAAAAGAGATCAAATCTCTAGTGGGGAATGACATGATGGCAGAATGGGCTTAGAGTAGACTTCACAACAGCATGCTAAAATTGTGGAATGACTGACTCTTTGGAAGGCCATAAAGGACCATCTCATCCAGACTTCTCATTTTTTAGTAAGGAAATTGAAAGAGAGGCTGTGACTTACTCAAGAGTAAAAGAAATTATTGAATTGGAAGTCTTGAGTTTTTGTTTTGGCTTTATTCCCAATGAGCTGAGGGACCTTGAGAAGTCACTTCCCTTTGGGCTATAGTTTCTGCATCTGTAAAGTGAAGGTTTGGACTAGGGGTCCCTTGAAAATGCAATAAAAATGAAGGAAGTGAATTACTAGGCCGGTGACTAAAGGTCACCAGGTCTTTAGAAATGGAAAGGATTCTTAAATGTCTGCAATGGTTTAAGTAGACTTGTACCTGGAGGCAAAGTACTGGATTTACTGATCTCTTATTGCACTTCTAGTAAGGGGAAATTTATACAGTGAATTTTCCCTCCTTTGGTTCCCTGGACGCAGGTATCCACTTTCTAAATGACAAAAGATGAAGGAGGGGCCCTTTTTCTGTTCTCAAAGGCTCCCAGGCAGATCCTGAATAGGAAACTTGGCAAAGCTCTATACCTTAATACAAAGCTAATTAGGCCAAGGAACAAAAGTCCTATAAATAGTCATAATAATCACCTTTCCATAACACATTAAAGTTTACAAAGCTCTTTCCTTACTATCCTATGAGTTGGTTAGTGAAAGTATCTTTATTCCTCTTTTATGGATTAGGAAACTGAGTCTCAGAGATGTTATATGACTTGTTCAATCAAGTACCTATGATTTACCAGGAAGGTGTGCTAGACACACAGTTAATTAGTATTGGAGGTGAGATTCAAGCACACTGTAGATTTTCCTGACTTGGGGTCCAGCATGCTATTCTTTGCACTAGTGGTTTTCCAGTTGTGGTTCAGGGACTTCCCAAATAATAAAATTCAACCAGGAGCAGCAGCAGAATCAGCAGTTCCCTGTTTTGTCGAGTTTCTTTGTCTGTGACCTCTAGAGATTCAGCCATTCACTTGTCCAGAGACCTCATCAGTTTTAAGTCAAAGGTTTGCATGTCCAGGTACATAGCTCACACTAGCACTTCACCCTAGCCCTCAGTGATTTTAGACATCATAGTTCTATAATTCCTTCTTAAAAGAGACCAGAACCAAGAAGGAATTTTCCAACTTGCTTATTTTAGGAAGGGAGGTGGGAAGAAGGGAAAGATATATCCAACCACACTAGGGAACTGTTTTTAATTATATTTGTATGTAAGAGAGGGAAGTAGGACTATTTCTGAAAGATTGTGTGACTTTTGTCACTGTACCTCTGGGTACAGTAAAACTGTGTGGTAGGCAAAGGAAGGGGACAAGTATTTAGATAGCACCTATTACATGCCAGGCACTGGGATAATTTCTTTTACAGGTATTACTTCAAATGATCTTCACAACAGTCCTAGGAGATAGAGGCTATTATTATCATTCCCATTTTACAGTTTAGGAAGCTAAGGCAAATATAGGTTAAAAGCTGACTTTGAACTCAGATTTTTCTGACTTCAAGCTCAATGTTCTATCCACTATGCTACCAGCTGCTGTGCAGTAGATAGAGGATTATTTATGAACACAATCTATTTTGTATTATAAGCCTCTGTGTTCATCTAGTAAACCTTATGTACCTCATCTCAGAATAAGGCTTCTAAAATGCAAAAAATAAAATATGTAAGATTATGAAAGAAATTATATTATATCGAAATATTAAAAAAAACCACATACACATTCAAGTTCAGAGACCCCAGGTTAAAAACTCCTGAAGAGTAACTTGAAAATTGGATTTATATCCTGCTTTAAATACCAGCTATGTTACTCTATATAGACACGGGTCATTTAATCCCTAGGGGCCTCAGTTTCTTAATTTGAAAAATAGGAGTACTTTGCTGCTTTCTTCACAGGGCTGTTGTAAAGAAAGTACTTTGAAAATTTTAAAAGAGGGAATTATCATTATTTCTTCAAGGGGTTAATAGAAGCTCAATTATAGGCACTTCTGCTCCAGAAACTTTCCGCCCTTACCAACCAAGGCTCACCCTGTTTCAAGGTCTCTGAAAGTCAGTTATCCTGATATTGGGGGTGGAGTGTGAGAACTGCTTTCCCCAAAGCAGACGGGGTTTAATGTTGTAACTTTATCTGAAAGCAGGAAAATGCACTTTTGAACTTTTAGAAGACAGATTTTCCTTCTAATCCTAAGGCTACTGAGATGGGAATAATTGGGTAAAGCTTTGCACAAATCACAGCCCTGTTGCCTTGGTCTGAAAGCATGCAGATCCTTTCTTCCTTTTCTATGAAAAATAGGGTCCTTTTAAAAATAACTCTTCCAGAATACATTTCCCCTTTTTAGTGATAATACTGTAAATATCTGGCACTGAAAGTTCAAATACATAACTAAGAAAAGTGATGGACTCCCCTTTGTAGATAACTTTAAAAGCTAGATAACTAGATAACTTTGTAGATAACTAAAAAGATAGAATTTCCGTGTGATTTATTGTCTGTTCTAGCTTTGAGGGCTGGGGGATGGATGAAATGACCCCCAAAGATTCTTTTCAGTATCAGGAGCCTCAGTTTCTGATTGTCCTAATGGTTTTTACATTTCCTTGTGTTCATTTGTATGTCATGGCTTCACCAACCTGATTCCATGGTCCTCTTAGAGATTGAAGGGCAAACAACAACATGAACTATGTTGCCAGTGCTTAGCACAGTGCCTGGCACATAAAAAGCACTGATTAAACATTTCTTGACTGACAGAACAGTGACATACGAAGCTGTGTTCTATCCTCTCACCCAGAGTTTTTGATTCATCTTCTGCCACTCCTTTTATCCTGACTTTCAGCTTCTCCTTGAACCTTTCTGCGGGGCCAGTTTCCTTTAATAGAAAGTGGTAAGTGAGATAATTACTATTCCTCTTTGCAAAAGAATATTGGAGTTATAGAGAACAAAGCCCTGGGTTCCACAAGAAACAACGGGAAGAACCAGTTTCTCCACTTGCTGAGTGTGCTGCTATTGAGGGGATGGAGAAGATAAGATTGGAAAGTTCCCCAGAGGAGCCAGGAAGAAAAGGGAGGGTTGAAGTCTATAAATAGACATCAATTCTATTTTTAAGATGGAGAAAAAGCCAAAATATGAAAGCTCTGTCATTTGCCTTCTGAGACATCTCCTTGACTTTTCAAGGATCACCTCCTATGATGGTACTAAGAATGTTCTCAAAAATGTTACTTCTTTCATCATTGGTTTGCTTGATTTTAACCTTCATGATGAATAAGCATTCTCCACACATGAGACATCTTGGCTTTCCAAGGATCGCCTCCTGTGATGCTACTAAGAATGCTCTCAAAGAAATCACTTCTTTCATCATTTTAGCCTTCATAATAAATAAGAATTATCCCCATGCATGTGTGTACTCTAGAACCATGGGACCTGAGAGAGCATCTGATTCCCAACTGTGCTCTATAGTTACATGCATTGTATGGAGAAAGATTCCATGATGCAATGGGCAACCTGGGTTAGTTCAGCTGGTTCTCAGTAATTAGGAATTGTATCTCCCCTAGCATGTGATGGTAAGCTTTACAAAGAGAAGGTGTTTATGTAATTCTTATTGAATTGAGCTAAACTGAGATAGAGACAGCTCTAACCTGGGAGTCAGAAGAATTAAGTCCTAGCCTTAGTCTTGCTACAAATGAATTAGGTGATTAATCTCAAAGAATTTCCTCACCCGTATGTAGCAAATGTCCTGACTGCTTCACTCCAGCAACCTCCAGGTTCATTCAGCTTCAGAGCCTTCTTTGTGTTTACTATTAAACATGTCTTGTGTCCATATTATTTCTCTTATTGCTTATTTGATTTGAACTTTGATTTTATAATTATACCTTGATTTTCAGGATCCATCTGAAATATAGCAAATTTTAATACATTCTCTCATTTTAAATGGATATGTATCTTTTTCTCTTATATTGTTATGACTTTTTGAAAATAAATTTTGGATAAATTTTTTTAAACACATGAAAATCTTATTTTCTTAAACATAATGGTTCATTTTTCCTTTATCATAGTCTATTATATTCTTTGATTTGTCAAAAAGAGTATGATATGATTTGTTTCATTCATACTAACAATATGTTAATCTTTTCCTGCGTACATATTGATACTAAATACATCATTACATCAGGCCAGTTGCTCCAGGCATGGTTCACTTTACTCTCCCACCATTTTACCATCAATTACCTTGAAACTGTATGCATACTTTCCATACTTGCCCATCATCCTCCCTTACTTTCCAGCTCTGGAATAAAATTAATGCAGCTTTCTAATGCTTCAAAGGATATATCAATATATTCTATTATGTTTCCACTCACCATCCCTATAACTTTCACAACAAGATATTCTCCTAGATACTACTCTTTTTTATGTATTGTGTTCACTTTTGAGAATGTAAATTCCTTTTTGAACAGGGACTGGTTTTACTTTTATTATTTTTTTCTCTGTGTTTTTATTTGTATCTCGAGCACTTTAATATAATTCTTGGCACATAGTAAGGATTTAATAATTTTGTTACCTCTACTTTTGGGAAATTTAATTACATAATGTCTTTTTTTTCCAAAATTTTTTTTCCAATTATAAAGCAAATGACTTGATATAGGTTATAAATGTGCAATAATGAAAAAATTTCCATATTAGTCATGTTATGAAAGAAAAGACAGCAAAAAACCCCCAAGAAAAACCAAATTTTAAAAAATGTGCTTCAAAATGCATTCAGACTCCCCCAGTTCTTTTTCTGGAGGTAGCATTTTTTTCATCATGAATCCTTTGGAATTGCCTTAGATTAATATATTGCTGAGAATAGCTGTCATTCAGAGTTGACCACTGTAGAATATTGCTTTTTCTGTGTGCAATATTCTCCCAGTTCTGTTCACTTCATTTTGCATCAATTCATGTAAGAGTCTCTAGGTTTTTCTAAAAGCATCATGCTAATCATTTCTTATAAATGTTTAATACTTTTTGAAAAAACAAGATTTACCTATACATCTTCTATCTTAGATAACAATGTTGTTTTGAAATTATCCGTGTTCCTGTCTCTTTTCTCCTACTTTAGTCTTCATTTTTCATATTCATAATCAAATGGTTTCTTTCTATCTTTTTACTTTTAAACATACTTTACAATTATTTATTCCATCTCTTTCCTAATTTATTTTTGTCTGTTGTTATTAATTTTTTACTTCCACATGGGCTTAAAATAAAAAAGAACTACTATTAAATAATAAAAATGTAATAAAAGACTACTGTTAAGTAATTAAATAACTACTTCTAGTTAAAGTGAAAACTATTGTTACTTTGATGTTCTTCATATTTGTTACCTTTGTAGCTACTAACAATGCTGTGTATTGAGATTCCTATTTAGAATTTAAGCTGAGGCAATAATTAGTAATTCATAGTTGTAAAATTTCTTCATGCTATACCTTAATGATTTATCTTATCTCTGTTCTTTGCTTTTTTTTAAATCAAGACTTGAAATTCTTGGATCTTTGACGCATACTAAATAACCATGTTTTAAGTTTGAAATTTTTATTAGCAAATTTTTGGAATGAATCCTAACTGTCTTTATTTTCAATAGTGTATTCCAGCTTTTTCTGTTGTTTATTGTCTCAGATAGACATTTGAATGAGCATTCTTCGATATGTGATAGTTTTTCTTCTTGCCTTATTTATTTATAAAATAAATCTCCTTGCCATTATAGTGTTAGAGTATGATGATAATGAATCTGAGTGAGTTAAATTTGGAATTTAACTCCCTTGGTATTTTGTGAAGACTCAAGTTGCCATCTGTTCATTAGTTTCCATAATTCTGAGAAATTTTGTTATACAATTAAATGAAATATGGTGGTCAGGTTACTTATTTCTTATTTTATTTTAGGGAGAGAAGTAATTATTAAGTTATTTCTTCAAACTATGTTTTCTAGTTCCATCAACTTATTTTAAAGTTTTTAAGCATTCTTCTGGTTATGTAAATTAAAGAAAATTGTTTTAGAATTTGTTCTGTCCCCCCTCTATTAAATAATTCCATTCTTTACTGAATCCATTGTTTTATTTATATTTTCCATAAATATATTTAAGTAGTTGAGTTTTAATATCATCTTATCTTGTTCCTTCTTTAATACAAGTAGTTATTCCTTGATTTTCTTCAATGTATTTATCCCCATAAATGTTATTTTTCTGTCTCTGTCTCTCTCTGTCTCTCTCTGTCTCTGTCTCTGTCTCTGTCTCTCTCTCTCTCTCTCTCTCCCTCTCTTTCTCTCTCTCTCTCTCTCACACACACACACACACACACCCCATCCTCATTTATGAGATTGGAAGGCATAATGTATAGGGTGCTGGATTTGGAATCAGAAAGACAAGTTCAAATGCTGCTTCTATGACTTGCTAGCTGGGTAATCTTAGGCAAATTATTTTAGCTCTCTGAATCTCATTTTCCATTGCTTTTAAATGAAAGTGCTGGACTAGATGCCCTTCTAAGGTCTTTTTCCATTCTAGATTTCTAATTCTTTTAATAAGAGATAATATTAGCAAAAAAGAATTTATTTAAAATAAGTGTTGTCAAAATTAATAAGAGGAGATGGTTTTTATGTGACCTTTATGTTATCAAAGAAAAATACCATTCCTTTCCATAGCATGTCTCTTGGGACTTCTGCTAACTATGAAATCCTATATTGGATAGATATTTAAAGCCTCTTTTCCCTTGAAGAATAATACTTTATAATCCAAGCAAAATGAGAATTTTTGAGCAATCCCAAGCATGAATCAAGACATTGCCAATCTTGGGTTTCCCTTTGGAGTGTGACAGAGAATGATTTGAGTAATTTTCCTTTGCTTGTTCTCTACCAACCAGTACACAGATGTAGTTTGGTGTGACAGCAAGCACTTGTATCTTAGCTCAATTTCTCTTCTGATGTTAAATTTACTTATGAATTATTAATTACATTTATATACAAATACAAGGCCAACAGTAATTGTCAAGTCAAACAATTGATAATCTCAAGTAATGCATAGAGATGGGAAGATACGTATAGGCTGGATAAATCTGAAATTGCTACTTGCCCATCCTATCCTTTACATTACTTTTCTTTCCTCCATTGACTCTTCTTTACAATGCAATAATGAAAATAATGGCGGCTTCAGTGTTAGAAAATCTATGGTTAGGGTTATTTTGACCTAATTTTGACTGAATTGCTATGTAACTTTGGATAAATAATTTCACTTCTTCCTGAGAGCACTGTGCCCACACATCCATATTTATGTTTCTGTAATTGGTAGAATATGTGAAGGGATAGGTTTGTATTTAGTGTCTTTGTTTACTGGTGAGATCAGCACATTGCTTACCCTACCATTTCTTGTTCTGTTGTGATTATATATTTTTCTTTTGGTCCAAAACTGTGATTTATCAGTGAAGTCAACTCTTAGAGAGGAACTTCCTCTATTGAGACAGAAATCAAAACCTTGTGGTTGTTGATACCTTAGAGTATAAGTAGTTTGTCTGGAGCCAATAAGAAGTTAAGTGTTTTGCCCAGAGTCACCCAACTAATGTATCATAAATAGTTCTTGAACTCAGGTTTTCTCAAATCTTTGGTTTACTAGGACAGGCTGTCTCAGTAATGAAAAATAAAAATAATGAAAATAACTCAGTTTTTATAATGCCTTTGTAATCAAATTGCAAAATCCTTTACATGTTTCTAAAATAATTTTAAAATTCTGAACTTAACATTAATAATTATGAATATTTATATATGAGAACAAAAATAGAATTATATATAAATGTGCATTTGTTATATATATATATAGTTTTTTTAGAAAAAAACATACATTTATCTAATTTGATTCTTACAGTAACTCTTTAAAAATGATAGTACAAAAATAATTATCTCCATTTTAGAGATGAAGAAATTAATGTCTACATTATTGCTTGTTTTAACATGACTCTCATCTATCTGGGAGTTCCTATCAATGATGTGCACCACCACCTATCAATGTTTGACCATTCCATGGTATTCTTGTCTATGTCCTTCTATAAGTTTTCCATAGGAGGAGTCCATCTGATATGCTACAGGCTTTCCTTGCTTTCTTCTGGCTTTGTGAGAACACTATTGACCTGCTGTAACTATATTCATCATCTTTTGCCATTACTGTGTGACCAGCCCACCATCTCTTTCTTCTTATCCAAATAGCTAGCAATGCTGGAGGTGGGGTCCAAAATTCTTGATTCCATAAAGGTTAAAAAAAAAGAAAGTCAACCAGATGGAGACTTCTGTCTACATGTCTTTCATATACAGAAAGTAGCATTTAAAGGAGGAAAGAAAAAAAGGTTAAAAAGAGGCAAGTTTCCTAAACGACCTCTTCAACATTGTCCTAGCTGGACCAGAACTATATAATCAAATAAGCATTGTGAGAGAAATGATGGCATATTGGATGGAGCAGGGCTTGTCCTGGGACTTATTGGTGGCCAATCTGCTTTGGTCAGATTGGCCTCCCAATGTATACATTTATTTATTTATTTTTTGACTGGATGAAAGAGGAAATTCTTTGCCTCAATTGCTACCTAATCTCAATCACTGAATAGGTGCAGCCTCAGACAGACTGAGACCTGTTGAAGACCTTAGCTTAAAGAGGCCAAAGTCTTCTGTTTCATCCAGGGCCATTTCCAGTCATCTTGATCTATATCTTACTGGACCCAGATGGCTGTGGAGGGAAAAGTGAGGCAGGTGACCTTGCACAATCCTTCCTCACTTAAATCCAATTTACTGGCATGTCATGGTATTATCTCTCTGATGTCATAATCCTCTCAAGAATGAAGGAAAAACAACTGGTTACTGGATAGATAAGAGTGCATAATGACAAGTGTTTTATATTGCTTATATCTATCTTGCACATTAATAAATGTTTTAGTAAGTGTCTTATGAAGATGAAATAAGACAATGTATGTGATAGTGCATGGGAAAATATAAATACTATACATATATAAAGGATTACTTTTAAGTTTGTGTCACAGTTATGTTTTTATACTTTTTGGCATATATTCTTATGCTCTATGTGTGTGTTTGGGTGTTTGCAAGAAGGGGCATTTATTTTTTATGCCGTAAGCTCTTTGAGAGCAAATGCCTTCTCTGACTATCTTTCTCAATATTTACATATGATGTCATATATTTCATTATAAATAATGAAATCCAATATGAACAGAGAAAAAGTAGTTGCTAAAATGGCTTAAAATAAAAATGGGGAAAAACAGTACCAGTAAAATAATTAAACCTTTGGTAAATATTAATTTTAAAATTTGCAGTTCCTCTAGAAAATGAATAAATTGTATTTCCCCAGGGGCCAGAAATGAATTTGTCCTTTTCCTAAAGCTTAAATTTGAAATTAATTAGAAATAGCTTAAAAGCAAGAAATAGGGAGTCTTAATGACATGACAGCTTATATGAGTCAAATAAATTATTTTGAAGTACATAAAAAGAAATACATAAATAGTATTATCCAGATTTAAGGAGCAAAAAGGCTCATGGGTTAGAATCAGGGAACAGTCATGTCATGGATTAAAGGGAGCCTAATCCTGCTGTAAGATTATACCAACCCACAAGGTAGAGTTGAAGGAAAGTGAGTAGTTGGATTTTGGTAGTACAGTCTGTGAGTTGAACTGCTGGTGAATGGGTTGAATCCTAGGATCTAGGATATTTGAATAATCATTTTCAATATCCTCAGCCAGGAACTTCTGGGGTAGTAGGATGAGCTCAGTCAGGCCCTGGAAGTCAGCCATACTCCGGAAGGTTTAGGGACTAGAGCCATGATAAAGCCTCATGAACAGGTACCTTGGAGAGCTCCCAGTTCTTTTGACCATTGGGATGTAGGTCACCATTAAGGCCAGACATTGCGGTGTGTCTGTCAACACTAGCATGGTAAATAGTAATCCCAGCAAGGTGAAGAAAATGGAGAAGGTCTTGCCTGAATCCAATAGGGGTGTGGTACAGTCATAAACAAGGGTGCTGATCAGTACGCTGACAGAGAACATTCTGAAGTTCCAGATGGAGGAATCCATGAAATTACAAAGTGCCAAACAGCATCCTCTCCTGGAAATACTTTAGCTTTTCTGCCAAGCTTGAGCAATCCAGCAGCATCAATGCTCACAGCTTGGCCTGTAGCCTCATGGGACTTTTACATAGTCAATTCCATGAGTACTCCTAGGGCCAGAGATCCATATACACCAGCAACACTGGGATCAGGATCACTCCTATCCATTATCCCCATCCCAGTTCCCCCCTTTGATTGCAAAGCAGGAGATGTAGCTACATGAATTAATTCAGTTTTAAATTGAAGTGACACAAACAACATTTGTAAAAGTGTTTTTAAAAATTATAGCATTCACTAAATAGTTAAAAGATTTGAATTCTTAAATTATTATAAGTAAATCAAGTTAATATAATTTGGTTTCTGTATGGACTGTTTATCATCCACAGCCAAATGGGAATATAAAGGTTTATTTGGAACTAAGAAAGAGACATGGTTCATACTAGTTTGAAACTTACCTATGTATGATTTAGTTATATCAAAATAAAAACTACAATGAATACTTGCTATTTTCTGACATATCCATTTATAACCTTCTGGAGGCTCCTTCCGTTATATCTTTTACCCAATGGAAGAGGGACACAGCCAGTTTCACTTATGGGAAAATCAGTATCCACAGGGAAATCTGTTGGATACCTATCTTTATATGTTTCTGTTTGTTTGTGTTTCCTTCATGTGACATTGTAGGCTAAGGAAAGGGAATGTTGTTAGAAACTTTTCAACTGAATAGCACAATGAATTTCTTGAAGACATTAGTATGCAGAGTAGGAGAAATTATGAAATATAATGGAAAGCCTTGTTGTTTTCTCTCAAAAACTGAGGATTAAGGGGAGAAAGCTTTCTACAGCTACTTTTATCTTGAAGGACAAGCTTGGCAATGCCTAGACACAACTTCCTACCTAATGAATCCATATTAAATCAATAGTCTCGCTTGTTTAATTCTTTAAAAGAATGCAATATTCACTACTCAAAAGGGGAATGAATGAAAATCTGTGAATCTATTCTCCCTCAACTCCAACCAGAAAAAATTTAAAATAATTAAAAAAGAACACAGACGGTTTCACTCATGTAAAACTGTGTTACAGAGATTAGCGTTTGTTGGTACTATTGGATCACTTCCTCTTACTCTTTTATGTTCACTTATCTTATTGGTTTGTCTCTGACACTTCAAGACAAGGAATGAAAGGGATTCTCAGGACTAGACAATCACCTGAATTCTGAAGTCTCACTGTCCCCAAGGCACCTCAAGGCATAATAAGTCTGCTGAAATCTCAGTGTCTTAAAGTTTGCATCTTGACAGAGAAACCTTGCATATCCCCAGGTATGGGGATAAAGCCTCCTGTAACCACTTCTATTAAAGACAGTTTAAATACAGCTCCAAATTTCTTTTCCATTTTTCTGAATTAACCACTCTGACCTCTAGTATGCGTCTTATTTCATGTTTTTTATTATAGTTTTAAAACTTGGTATACTGAAAGTGACTCTGTCCAATCAGGTTCTATGTGAGGTCAACATCATTACTTTCTAAGGTTACACAAAGACTGCTGGGGATGTAGTTTCCACAGAATATATGATTTTTGTGTTCTCTGGAATACCTTTTCCTTATATGTTCATACCATATTCCTCCAGTAGAATTTAAATTACTTGAGGGTAAAAGCTGATTTTTCATTTCTGTCTTTGTATTTCAAGCATGTAGCATAGTTCTTTAATTTTGTTCATTTTCTGGTTAAATTCTAAGTAAATTAAGGATACATTTTTGGTGTTTAGTACCAAACTTGTAAATTGGTCAGCATTTTCTATCTACTTCTCTTCAAGTATTTCCTTTCCTTCCCACTGCCCTCTGCCCCTGGGATAAAGTGTCTATTCAACCAGATTTCATAAGAAGTTTTTATAATACTTGGTAAGTCTTTATAGAAAGATACTCCATTATTTTCTTAATTAACAATAATGTGGTTAGGGGGAATTAATACATACTAAAGACTGAAGTTCAAATCAAGAACTACATCACTATAAACCAAAACATTAGAATTGGTCAAGATCATGGTTTCTTAAGTGTCAAAATCCAGAGGTGGTACCACAATGATGGAGTAAAGTCAGGATTTGCTTGAACTCTTCCCCCACAAACTTCTCAAAATATTTTCAAGTAATGACTCAAAAAAAATTCTGACGTAGCAGAATCCACAAAAAGATGGAGCAAAACAATTTCCTAGCCCAAGACAATTTAGAAAGTCGGCAGGAAAGGTCTGTTGCACCAGGGTGAGAGAGGAGTACAGTCTAATGCAGGCTGTACCAGCTCAGACTAGGTCCCAGTAAACCAGAAGTAATCCTCAGGGCAACTGAATTGGTGACAGCAGGGATAATTTCCAGGCTTCTCAGCCCACAGATAGTAAGGAGACTGGACAATGGATCAGAAGGGGATTTCCAGGGGTCCATTTGCCAGCACCAGGGACAAAACTCTGTTGCATTGTTTAGATTTGGATCTGAGACACAATCTAAGACACAATATCTTAGTCCTAGTATGAGGAGCTCTAGCACACAGAGCTTGTAGCCACAAGGGGAGCAAGGATCATGGTCACAGTTCCAGGGTTGAAAAGAGTACTTGTGGTTACTCACAAACTAGTGCATAGTACAGGAAAGTAGTAAACATACATCTCCCTAGATCATACCACCTTGGAAAAGCCAAAAACTTACAGGTTCCCAGAATTACCTCTGAAAACAGTTCCACAAAAAATTGAAACTTAGGACAGCACCTTCTTCACTTGAGAAACAAAATTCCACTTTACTATAGTTTAAAAGTCAAGAAATTGGTTGGAAAATGAGCAAACCATGGGGGGAGGGGAAGTCTGATCATAGAAAGTTATAATGTGACAGGGAAGATAAAAACACACCATCAGAAGATAACAAAGTAAAAGCTTCTTCATTCAAAACTTCCAAGGAAAATATGGATTGGTTCCAAATCATGGAAGAGCTGAAAAAGAATTTTGAAAATCAAGTAAGAGAGGTAGAAGAGAAACAAAAGTGATGCAATAACATCATGAAAAAGGAGTCAACAATTTGGTAAAAGAGGCACAAAAATACTGAACAAAATAATACCTTAAAAAAAGAATAAGCTAAAATATAAAAGAGGTACAAAAATCTAAAGAAGAGAAGAATACCTTTAAAAGCAAAATTGATTAAATAGAAAAAATATACAAAAGTTCACTGAAAAGAAGAACTCCTTAAAATGTAGCATTGGCCAAATGGAAAAAGAGGTACAAAAGTGCACTAACGAAAATAGCTCTTTAAAAGTTAGAATTGGGAAAAGTGGAAGCTAATGACTTTATGAGACATCAAGAAACAAACAAAATCAAAAGTGAAATATCTCACTGGAAAAACAACTGACCTGAAAAATAGATACCGGATAGATAATTTTAAAATGTTTGGACTACCTGAAAGTCTTGATTAAAAAAAGAGCTCAGACATCTTTGAAGAAATTATCAAGGAAATCTGCCCTGATATTCTAGAACCAGAGGGTAAAATAGAAACAGAAACAAATCTACCAGAGGGTAAAATAGAAATTGAAACAATCTACCAATCACTTCCTGAAAGAAATCTCAAAATGAAACTCCCAGGAATATTACAGCCAAATTCCAGACCTCCCAGATGAAGCAGAAAGTACTGCAATCCATAAAAAAAGAAACAATTGAAATATTGTGGAGCCACAGACAAGATAACACAAGATCCAGCAACTTCTTTAAAGGATCAGAGGACCCAGAATATAGTATTTAGGAGGGCAAAAGAACTAAGCTTACAACCAAGAATCATCTATAATATTGTATTCTACTATGAATATCTTACCAACTCTGAGTAATCTAATGATCTGAGACAATTCTATAGGTCTTAGGTTGAAAGGATGTCCATCTCCAGAGAAAGAACTGGTAGATCCTGAATGCAGATCAAAAACACCTTCATTTTTTTCATTTTGTTTTATTTTGTTTGTGTTTTCTTTCACAGAATGATTTAATGGAAGTTGTTTTGCCTGACTACACATGTATATTTTGTATGTAAAATTGCTTGCCTTCTTAATGAAGGGAGGAGGGAAAAAAAACAGAATTTGGAACTCAAAATTTGAAAAAAAAAGAATAGTAAAATTGTTTTTACATGTAACTGGGAGAAAAACAAGATATTAAATAAGAATAAAAAATACAAGGAGTTGAGATATTCACGAAACTCAACAAAAGAGTTAAGATTCAGATTTCAAGGCTAGTCCTAGATCGAAGTAAGAAACAGGGAGTGTTAGTGAGATAGCTGTTTGTATGGTCAAGTTTTCTTCTCAGAACTTTGGTCCCTTATAGTGGTTGCTTTCAGTCCCTGCCCTGTTAGGTACAGGAAACTTCCTCCTGACTCAGCTTTCTCATCAAAGCTATAGGTCTTAAGTCCTTTCTCGTCTCTCTCAGTATCAACTCAAGGCTTTAATGCCTTAACTTTCTTTTTGATGTCCAGCTGTGATCTATATTACTCTAGTAGAAATTTATGCAATTTCACATCGTTTTTGGAGAAAGAGAGAGAGAGAGAGAGAGAGAGAGAGAGAGAGAGAGAGAGAGAGA
>JAJPUD010001612.1:251385-302300 GCA_023553655.1 Myrmecobius fasciatus
GAGAGAGAGAGAGAGAGAGAGAGAGAGAGAGAGAGAGAGAGAGAGAGGAGAAAAAAGAGAATTCTCCACTGCCTATAAATTAACTCCACACAAACACCAAATCTGTTATTAAATTCCTCTCTTTAAAATAAATTCTCCACTAGGCTAATAAGCCCTTTGGGTCCCTCACATTGGCTATGTTTAACACCAGCATTAGTTATTGCAGCTTTTTCAAATTGAGGAGCCAGCCAAAGGAAGCTCTGAAATGAGGAATAGGGATAAAATGATTTCTGAAGTCTTTTCCAGTTCTGGCATTTCTGAGATGATCAGATTCTAAAGCTCTTTAATTCTTTTACTTCTTCTCTAGGGATGGGTGTTTGTTTCACCTGGGCACTGGGAGCACCAGTAATCCAGAACCCAGGGTAGGACAAGGGATAGATTTAGCATTTTTATTCCATTCCTCATTTGCCTTCTGCTGAGTTTCTTTCATGCCCTGTGCCCCTTTGCTTGGCTTCTGAGAAGGCATGATTTCCCAAACCTGCATCATTTATGCTATCTCACATCCTCATCATTTTGGCTGTGGGCCTCTGAGCAGCTGCATCCCAGGCTGGGGTTGCTAATGCTTCTAAGCTGACACATGACAACTTCTATTAGGCTGAGGTCTCCCTTGGCTTATAGACTCTGGTTACTTCTCATCTCCCTTCTGTATCCCCATCTGCCAGCTCCCAGGGAGGTGGGGGTAGAGTAGGGGGTAAAAGGAGCATCCAGAGAGTAGCAAAGCGGGGGAGGCTGTTAGCTAGGAGAGATCTTTTTTCTTTGGCAGAAACTGACTGGCCCAGGGAGAATCCGGTCACTTTGGAAAGAGTAAAGAAAAAAAAAACTTTGGGTATTTCTCTTCCCCAAATCACCCTGGTCCCTGCCAAAGTTGAACACCCTCCACTAAGTCCAGCCACATGGAAATATTATTTGTGGCTTTGGTTAAATAGGACCAGGTGGTTTGATGGAAAGACTGGATTTGATGCCAGGAGATTCTTGCTGTATGTTTTATAATTGTTTGAAGGTTGTGGTTTTGAACATTCATTTTGATTCAGGATTGTGTGTGTGTGTGTGTGTGTATGTGTGTGTGCGTGAGTGTGTGTATGATAAGCACACATGCTCATGTGCCTGTATTTTTTTCTTATTCTTTCCTGATCTGTCTCTCCACATCAGGCAGGAAGGCAATTAAAAAGTATGTGTCAAGTCAAACAAGAAAGGCATGGAGAATTGTGAGAGGGAGGAAGGGGTACCTCAAAAGGTTGTATGGGCACTGAACAAGCCAGTCCATGTGGTCTGCTGGTGAGTGCCTTTGGCAGAAAAGGGGCAGAGAATTGTGTTACTCTACCTTTCAGAAAGAAGTCTCACTTATTTCATCTCTTGCTGTCAACCTCAGAGGATCACAAAAAATCCAGCATCACCTCATTTTTTTCAGATTGTTTCTTGCCCTGTCTTGGGCCTGCTAACCCATGATTTTATGGTATAATTATGAAATAGATTGCATAAAATGAAGAGTCAATAAATAAATATAAGTGGCCAGTAAGGGAATTAATTAGGAATTTAATCCAGTCTTTCAAATAGTTTTCAAAAGTTACCATAGACATTCTTGTTGATGTCCAGATTATGCATTAATCCTGTTCCCAATCCAGCACTTAATCCACTAGATCCACCCTCACACACACCAAATATACACTATAGCTCAGCAATTTCTTTGCTTAGGCTTCCTTACTCTTGAATTATTTCCCAAGTCTGCTCCATCTTTATAGACCCCACCTGTTCTTTGTTGGTGGTCAGTTATTTTTCAGTCATATCTAACTCTTCATTTTGCGGTTTTCTTGGCAAAGATACAGGAATTACTTGCCATTTCTATTTCATTTTATCAATGAGAAAATGGAGGCAAACAGGATTAGGTGATTTTCTGAGAGTGGAATAGATAAGTGTCTGAGGCTGTATTTGAATCCCATCTTCCTGACTCCTGGCTTGGAACTCTATCCATTATGACACCTACCTGGCCCTGTTCTTTAGGATTCAGTATCTCTCCGCCTATTCTCCCACATTCCCAATACACAACATCTCCAATTTTCCCTATTTCTTCCATTAGCTAGGTGGTTTGAGCCTAGAGTCAAATTTGGCCTCAGATACTAGCTATGTGAGACTGGGCAAATCACTTATCCTCTGCTTGCCTCAGTTTTCTCAATTATAAAATGGGAATAATAATAACACTTACTTCCCACAGTTGTGAGGATCAAATTAAAAAAATTGTATATTACTTAATACAGTGCCTACGCCATAGTAGGTGCTTAATAAATGCTTATTTCCTTTCCTCCTTCTTCCTCTATAATCTGTCCAGTTTCCAATGTTCACAACTTTTCTGATTCTTCTTTCTCCTATCTTCATGTGCAATTAGTTTCCAAGTCTTATCAGTTTTACCTCTTTAAGAACTTTCAAATTTGATCTTTTTCTTCTATACTATTTGAGAAACAATCTGGCATAGCATTGTAAAAAGTGTCACTTTCTGCTTTAGAAACTAGTTGTATGTCAAATCACAACCTTTTAGCCTTAATTTTCCCAACTGTAAAATGAGAGCATAATGGTTATTCTCTTGGGTTATTGTAGAGATCAAATGAGATAATATAGATTTTTTTTTTTTGGCTGAGGCAATTTGGGTTAAGTGACTTGCCCACAATCACACAGCTAGGAAGAGTTAAATGTCTGAGGTCACATTTGAACTCATGTCCTCCTGACTTCAAGGCTGGTTCTCTATCCACTGCACCACCTAGCTGTCCCAACAATATAGTATTTTGCAAATTTCTACTCACTATAGTCTCCATGATAGTATACTTCTTCATCACTTTTCACCTGAAACACTGCAATTGCTTTCTAACTGAACTCCTTGCTTCCATTTTCCACCTTTTCCATCTGTGTTCCACACATATGTGCCAAATTGATGTTCCTCAAGTAAACTTCTCTTCTTTCAAAGGGTTAGTGGCTCCTGGTTGTTATTTTAATTAATAATTTAATAATTAAATTAAAATAATATGCATGATCTTTTCATTTATAAGAATTAAAATTAAATATCAATTTAATTGAATTAATATTATCTCTTGTCTACTGCTCTGTATTCTGGATAAAATAGAAACTATTTACCTTGTCATTTCAAGTACTCAATAGTGTGGCTTACTTTATATTATTTCCCTTCACTCACTGTTTTCCAAACATTTCCCTGAACTCAGCTTTTGGACTCCTGATTCCTGTCATTTAACAGGTTATTACCTACCTCCCAATCTGGTAAAAATGGTCCCTTCTAACCTCTGCCTCTTAGAATCCTTCTCTTTCTTCAGTTTCTATGATTGTCTTTTTTTCCCCCTGAGCTTCCTATGATTAGTCTTTGCTCTCTTCTTAAATAATTTTGTTTTTACTCATTGGTTTATATATTCTGTCTTCCAGTAGAGCATAAAACTTTTTCCTTTGCCTGGCAATCAAGACCTCGATTTGTGGCCATTTGACCTTTTAGATTTATTTCATGATAATTCTCTTTGAGTACTCTAAGTTCTATACAATCCAATCCTTATATTTCACAGATGAGAAATATTGAAGTTTAGAGGTGAAATAAACCTGTCCAAAATTATTAATAGTAGAAGTCTTAAGAGTAGGGATTTGAACCCAGCACCAAATCTAGTGCTCTTTAGACACCTTCATTCTGCTATACTGTTCCATACTTTCTCATATCCATGCCTTTGCTGATGATGTTCATATGTTTGGAATACTCTCTCTACCTTTGTCTCTTCAATTTCTATGACTCTTTTAAACTCAAATGCCTTTTCCTTCATGTCGTCTTCCCTTACTTATCTCCTCTCAGTTCCCTTCTTTCCTCCTCCCTGGAAGCTCAAAGAATTTTGTTTGCATCTGTATTAGACACTTATCATGTAATTTTGTCTTTTCACTGCATGTGTATGCATTATTTCATTCCCCTAGACTATAAGCTTTGTGAGGGTAGAGATGGCACTTCAATTTTATATCTCTGAAAGCAACTAGCCCAGTGCATATTGTAGGAAATCAATAAATGTTTGTAGAGTTGGCCTGAATTGCCTTTGGATGCAGTTTAGGAAGTAGAGAAGAAAACCAGTGCCTTAACTGATATAATCACACCTAGTTTTTTTTGAGCCTAAAGCTATTACTCAAAGGGATCACTCACTTTATTTACCAGACTTGGCTCAGAATTACTTTTGACTGCTTCAAAACATCAAAACCTTAGTCAAAGAATAAAAATTTGCCATGACTGAGGATTATAAGAAGAATGTGCCCCAGGCTCTGAAGGCAGTTTCTAAGAGGAGTCCCATAAGTGTTTGAACAAAGATGACATTGTTGGAATGAGTATTTAGCATCCCAAGGGGACTATTTTGAAAAGGACAATATTTTTTTTTTATTTTTTAATTTAATTTTGTTTGTTTTTATTTTTATTTTAGTTTTTATTTTATTTATGTTATAACTGTAATATATATAATAAATATAACACAAATAAAATGAAAAATATATATACAACACACATATATATCTCTAAAATGAGACTGTTCAAAATCAGTCTCATTACTTAATAGTCATACCCAGAGTACAAGGATTGATTGATACATTTCTTCTTCATCTTCCTGAGATCTTTAGCATAGCTCTGTGTACATAGGATAAATTGGGATAAATATGTATAAGCATATATATATATGCATATACACACAAACATATATGCATATATGTGTGTATGTGTGTATATACATATACATCTTTGTAAAGCCTTAAATCACTATATAAATATCAGCTCTCATTAGTATTTGTTGAATGAATATATAAACAGATAGTGTCCTACTCAGTTCTGGAATCCTTGTTACCTTGGGTTTAATGGGAGGTGTTTAGTTTTGTGCAAAAAGTCCTGAGGACCTGAAGGAAAACAGTCCCTTGACACTAGTATCAAAAGGACCTGGTCAAAAGTAGCATAAAGGCAAAACCATTGACCAATGTTAAAGAAGGCTGCAGAGGATTGTTTTCCAATTGCTAATTTGAATATAACTTTTTTTTAGGGTTTTGGAATTTATTTTGGGGGAATTGCATTGAATAATTATTTAGGAGCTATGGGACTATTATATGATAATTATTTTGTGATACCTGATAGAAATATGAATTTTAGATTTCTTAGTATATGATAGAAGCACTTGCTAGGAGGCCCTGATTTGGGGGATTAGTTGCCAGAGAATAGAAACTAAGAATAGAACTGAGAAGAAAACAGAAGGCACAGATAGGATAGAGCAGAAGAAGGACAACATTTGCTTCTTGAAGATGACTGGAAAAAAGCTCTGAGACTGGGAACTGATTGGAAAAAAGGAGAATCAATTTTGGTGGATGGAAAGCTGACTGAATAAGGCAGCAGACAGCCTTATTTTTTAGTGTCATCTACAGCTTATGGGAAGGGAAATCCCTTAGAGACTTGATTACATGGAGCCAGAGAGCTCTCCATAGCCAACAGAGTAGAAATGCACACTTCTGCATATATCCGGCTTAAAGCAACTGTCCCTGAAAGAGTGCAATGGTGCTGTTAATATTGAAAGAGCTTAAAATTGCTTCCATGGTCCAGAGTAGCAGAGAAGTGACTTCATCTGGCAGGGGACTGGAGAGTCTCAGAAGAGAAATGTTCTCTTCAATCAAGTAATATGTGGTGCAGACTGTTCCCTAAAAATATCAGGGATGTTAGGACTTACAGTTTGAAGTTCTGAGTTGCTCCAGATTTTCCCTAGTCATGTATGTCACTTTCAGGTTTTTCTACTTTCTCTCCACCCAATCTCAATGTGGATACAGTGTGCATTGATGAGAAAGTGTGGTCCAAGTTACAGCGTGATCCAAGTGGACAATTATAGCTCATTATTCCTGCTTTTACTTTCTTTTGAATAAATGTCATATTGTGATTATTCTTGCTGTTGCCTTCTCATTCACCAAATGTTTTGTGTTTAAGAGTCAATGGTATCATTTTGCCTTATTTGTGTAAATGGCAGGAACACCAGTGGGGACTCAGGAACTACAGCTAGGAGTTTTTATTTGTAATTCCTACCTTTCATGAGAGTGAATTGTAGCAGCATAATCACCCATCTCTCCCCCCAATACCCCAAAACTGTCCAGACCATCTAAACTAGGTACAAATTGGGAAGGAATGGATCAGCCCAAAGAGAAAGTGAACATGAATAACATGTCATAATGTTACAATCTCTTTATATGTAATACACAGATATATGCACACACATTTATATTTATATGTACACATACAAAATACCTATGTACAAATATATACATATGTTTATATTAATGTTTAATATTGCATTATATTATTGTATATTGTATGATATACAATATTATTATTGTATTATATTAATGCTTATATAAGTATGAACATACATTTAAGCTTTGTCAAAAGTCCTAGTTGTACGCCTCATATAATAGAAGGAAACTGTCTTCAAATAAATAATTGATAATGAACTGTGTATTGCTTCTCCAAGGACCATTAGAACTAAGTTTGAAAAGAAAGTTGTCTATCAGGTAATGAACTTTTTGGCCTTGGCAACTCACTTTAGAAGGACAGCGATCTGCATCAGGATTAGGAATGTCCATGTTAGAGAGATTTAAGAATATTTAAGTGAAGCTGAATCTCTAAGTGGAAACTAAGGCTGATGACTGCTTAGCTCCCTTTCTATGACAAAATTGCCCTGGCTTTTCTGTGAATCATAATACCTTATTGCTGGATTGCTCTAATCCATCATGTGGGTCTCAGCAGGCAGGAGCCAGCACTGAGGGGTGTCATGGGTGGATGATGAGTGATCTCTGTAGCCAGCCATAAAGCTGTCGATCTCAATAATGAGTCATGCTTATAATAGACTATGGGAGGCCTTGGAGTTTGGTGAGGGAGTGTATACTGGAGCCCCAAGTGAACTTGGAGTTGTCAAAAGTTCACAGCTTGCCCTGACACTAGGACTAACAGAACTGGAGAGACAGGGGGTGGGAGAAAGCTACCAAGCAGTTATTATTCTAATTATATATGGGAGTAAATAAAATTCATAGGTTTTTTATGAGACTTGCCACCCAATCTCCCACAGCTGGTCTTTTTTAGCCATGTTGTATGTTGTCCAGAAAGAAGTCTGCAAAAGAAAAGTCTTTTTTTTTTTTCTTTTCCAAACTTATAACTCCTTGAGGAAGATAGAAAGAGAAGGAAAAGGAGAACCAACCCCAATGTCTGAATTTGGAGTAAGATTGATGTTTATTCTACTTGTTTACTTTCTCCATCTGTTCTTTGTCAAAAACAACAAATTAACTTTATTCTTTGGTAACCTGCTCCTTTGGTGAATCCACCAATAAAGGTGATCTAGAGTTAGATCAGTTTGATTAAATAAATATCAATTAAGTGCTTGTTGGTGCAGAGTACTGTATGAGACTTTGAGGAGTGATGGGACAAAATTTGTCTAAGACATAGATGCTACTCTCATGGAACTTAGTCTTGGGAGGGGATGGATAGGACATATCAAATATTTATTCTGTTCCCTCAAGGATCCATCTTTGGGTTATCTCGGCTCTACTCTCCAGCAATATGGATTGTTACTCCTCTATAAGAAGACATTTCCTGGAATTTCTGTGACTATTCTGACTTCCAACCTCCCTGATTTCTTTAAAGTCCCAACTAAAATCTCAGAAAGCTTTCCCCATCCTCTCTTAATTCCAGTACCTTCCCTCTGTTAATTCTATCCTATTTGTCTTAAATATAGTTTTGCTTTGTATAAATTTGTTTGCATGTTGTCTCCTCCATTAGATTGTAAGCTCCTTGAAGATAGAAATAGTCTTTTACCTCATTTTGGATCCCCAGAACCTAGTGCAGTTCTTAGTACATAACAGTCACTTATAATAAATGTTTAATGATTGACAAAAAAGAAGTATGATGCAACATAATAATAATGGCTAGAAACTTCTCAAGTCCTCTTCTTGTGATGTGGAAGTGTCTCTAAGATTTGGGAGGCTGTGTTGAGCAGAGCAAAAACTCAGAACAATTCTTATAACAGAAAAGGTTTTTGCATATGGTCCCCTTGATAGATTGTGTCTGGTATCTAAGGCTCAACCCAATTTAGTGAGGAAAGGCTCATCACAAGAGGGTTGGTCAACAGGAAATGATTTTCCCCCCTAAGTACGTAAAAATTTCATGTTTCTATAACACTTAAAGGTTAACAAAACACTTTCCTCATAACATTCCTGTGAGGTACATAGTATAAGTTTTATTATTCCCACTTGAGAGATGAGGAGCCAATATGTACAAATTCTAGTTGTCCAAGGTGGTCAGTGCTGATTTTCCTGATCTCAGATTGTGTTATATAGGCATGTTTGGTTTAGCTGGGGAGAATCAGTTGAGATCCTTTTTATTTGTTCATGCTGAAACTTAGGACCAAACTCCAATTCTTGCTATGTTTTTCTCTATGACACACTGAACCAGAGATTTTGCTTTTTGGGTCTAGACTGAATTAGGATTAAATGTGGGCAGAAATAAAGTGGTATATGAGATGAGGATACTTGGCGGGCCCTTCCAAGCAGTCCAAGACTATTTGTCTACAGAAAGCTATGATTTTCTTTCTTTATCCCAAATTAGGAAAATAGGATTTGACCATGAACCAAAATGAATTCAAGATAGAATTCTTCCTTCCAGCTTAATTAAATTTAATAATCATGTTAGGTATCTACTGTGTTCAGTTGTGCACAGCTTTAGGGATGTAGAGACTAGTTTTCTGACCTCCAAGAATTAATGGTTTAATAGAAAAAAATTTCTATTTAATTTCTATTAAATTTCTATTTAATAGAAAGGTAATACTATGGTACAATAATACTATGGTACAAATTAAAATCAAGATAATTAATAGAGAGGAGGGAGGTGATGCTTTTGTTGGGAGTGGGGGGACTTGATTCAATCTAATAAACAATTATTAAATACCTAATCCGTGAAAGGTTATGAAGGATACAGACAAAATTGAAACAATCGTTGATCTCAAGTAATATGTCTTCTATTGAGGGATAAGGTATAATATATAAGGGTGTAAGTATAGAGGATCTCAGTGAGTGAATAATTAATTTCATGAAATGGTTACAGGTATTCTAAACCTTATACCATTTGAAGTTATAATTGTGTAAAATGAAGTGGGCAAATGTATTTTAATTCACACTATTTCAAGCTATAATTATTATGTAAAGCATAGTTATGTAAAATATGGTAATTAATTCCAACCCAAAGGAAATGTGAAGTATAGATTCAATTAATGAGACCACTTTGTGGGATTCATTATTTATGTTAGTTGAATACTAACTGTGATTATATGATCATTTGAAGAACCAAAGAACCATGGGGATGAGAAAATGCATCCCATAGGTAATGGTCCCCTGAATTGAGCCTTGAGAAAAATCAAAGGATTATAGAAAGAGATGAAAAGGGACTGGCTGGCTTTTTTATTTGTATTCTTTAGTATTTAATACAGTGCTTAGCACATATTAAGTACTTAATTAATACCTATTCACTAAAAAGGGAATGCATACTAGACTTTGGATACAGGTTATGCAAAGGCAAGGAGGTGGGAAATAGAAGGCTGAATTTGGAAAACAGCAAAAAGGCTGGTTTGTCTGGAATGCAGAGTGTGTAGAAGGGAATAATATGAGGCAAGCTTGGAAAGGTAGACTGGAGGTGAGTTATGAAGGGATTTAAAAGTTTTAATTTTTTTGTGTGTGTTTGTTAATTTAAAAGCTGTTTATTTTTTCTTAGACAAAGATACTAATCAGGGAAATGACATGCTGGACATACTTACCTTCTCCTATTCTATAGTGTAAAGGAGATGGTCCTCTCTTTAAAAATTATATATATTTAAAACAGACAAGTTTTTAGGAGGGAAAAAAGTAATCTGACAAAATGGATTCTGAGTTCTTAAGGATCAGTGAAAAGCCAGAGCACATCCAGAGGAAGGGAAATCAGGACAGCAAACATTCTCTAGAACATAATCATAGGAGGATTCTTTGAAAAAAATGGTGGCTGTTTAGCTTGCAAAAGGAGAATATTTAGAGACGTGAATAGCCTCATTTAGTCTCAGACATCAGAACTAAAATTAAGGGGTATAAATCATATGGAGGCTGATTTTGGCTTGATATAATAAAATAATTATTCCTTACAATTAGAGTTGTCTTATTCAAATGGAATAGGCTGACTTAGAGAAAGAGTATGTGATTAATTCCTCACACCAGTTTAGGAGTTTTTAAAGGCAGGTTGGATAATCTTTTGGGAGATGCTACAAAGGGAATTCCCATTTAATCTGATCTCTGAGGACTTTTCTGGTTAGGAAGGAACAAAGGAAACAAACTAGATCTTCCTGTCTCCAGTCCCAGTACTATATTGTACTACCTAGATTTGAAATTTTAAAATATCTGAGAGTTCTATACAGAAGAGGTTGAACCAGTGTTTTCTAGCCCCTCTAAGGACAGAATCGGAATAGGTAGCACAGATTGGAAATTAAAAATCAGGAAAAAAATGCTAAATGGAGTGGGATGCACTAAGTCTAGAAGTAGATTAGGATAAAATGGAAGGGAGAGAGGTGAGACACTAAATGATAAATGATAAGTGGTATAAGATATTTTCTGTACATATATCAGAATAGGAGGGAGCCCCACCTGTCTAGGCTGGGGAGAATACTCTTTGTTAACAGGTAGGAAATATGTATCTGTGTGTCCATTCTTGATTACTTGAGAAGTTTTTCTCTTGTTTTTTTTTTTCCTGATAGTGATCTATATCTTGGTCAATGTTTTGTTGTCTCTCTTCAGAAGTTTCTACACTGTGGTATTGATTTTTAAAAAATTTTTAGAATTCATGGTTTACTAGAAGACTTTCCACAGTCTAATGATCAGTTAAGATCAGTTGCTTTGGCTTACATAGAATTCATGGATTCTTTTAATATTGTTGCCTTATTCAATCTTTTCTGCTAAATTTTCATCTACTTTTTGTGTTCTGAATTTCTTAGTCTCTTTGTTAGTGCTTTTAAGAGATTGTCTTTTATGGATTCAATTTTCCTAATTTCCTAATTGTATTTTTCAATTCTTCATGGAGAGCTCTAATTTGGGGTCTATAATTATTACTAGCTTTTTATTTTATGGATTTTATTTTTCTCTTGAACTATTCTGGAATTCCTTCCTTCCTTCGTTCCTTCGTTCCTTCCTTCTTTTTCTTTTTCTTTCTCTGTTAGTCTCTTTTTTTTTTCCGTGTTGAGAGAGTTTCTGTCTCTATCTATCTCTTTTGTTCTGCACTCTCTGTGGAGTCCTAAGAGTTCTGTGTTGGAGGAGATAAACTCTAATGAACCTTGACAACTGCCATATTGCAATTCCACCCCCCTTCCCCCCCTCAACCAAGAAAAGGGAAAGTTGGAATGTAGGTTAATTTATATTTTTGTTTTGGCCTAACTGCTTAGTTACTTGCTGAGAAGAACAGCTAGCATGTACATAAATTACCTGATTTGATCCTCACCTGGGGGATAGGTGCCCATTTTACAGAGAGATTAATTGACTTTCCCAATATTATTCAACTGAGAAGTGGTTGAGATAGAATTCAAATACATCTTCCTGACTCTTAAGTCTCATACTTTATATATTATGCTACCTAGCTGCCTCTAAGATTTCAGGGCCTGCGTGATTACATAAAATTGTTCTCCAGGAAATTTTCTTGGCAATGACCTTCTACATTCAGCAGGTCAGATAGGTGTGCTTGCCACTTTTTGGGTTCCAAGTCTTCTTCCCTATCTTCTTGTCTTCCTATACCTTCCCTACTGGTTTCTAGGAAGTAGAGAGAGATACCAGCAAGTTTCCTCCCCATAGGAGGAGCTATAATAAATAATAAAATAATAACAACTACCCTTCTATACCTGAAAGATGGAAGTAGGATGAAATATAAAACAGTTTTCATCAGAAAATCCTGAAATCTTTACTATAGTGCCATGTATAGGTCCTTAAAGACCAGGGCACAGATGGGAGGCAGATAACAACAGTAAAGAGAAACAGCCACCACAGACTCAAAGCTCTTGGCTAGGAGTCCAGAAGCCTCAGTTCTGGTCCTGACCTGGTTGCAAACTCATATGGGATTCTAGGCAAGCCATTTCCCACTGAGATGAAACTTTTGGTGAATTTTCTCCTCTGTAAACTGAGAGGGTTGGACTAAATTGATCTCTAAGTTTCCTTTTCACTCTCATATTCTATGATGTCATAAGATTATTGTTTCTTAAAGAAAGAAGTAAATAGGAATATAGACACACTTTTGCTTTTATTGGCTTGGCTCTGAGATTTCATTTCTGCCTTTCCAATCAGCTATCTGGAGGGAGCGATTTCCTTAGCTAAAATTCACAGACCTCAGTTCTCTAGCTGTTAAATGAAGGAGTTGGAAAATGTGGTTTCTCAAGTTCCTCCTGATTGTCGATCCCTGTTTGTATGGTCTCTATATCTGAAAACCCAATTGTCTGTACCGTGTTGTTCTAGAATATTGTTCTTTTCCTTCTCTGAGGGAATCCTTTAACTCATGATAGTTGCCTTCATCAGCCAATTTTCCACAACAGTGACAAATAGGACTAAGAAAATTCTACACTGATACATCTGCCCAAGATAGATAGTCTTGAGATGTAGAGTGGAGTTCAGTGACAGATAAGACTGAGAAAATTCTACACTGAAATCTCTATCCGAGATAGATTGTCTGGAGATATAGAATGGAGTAGACAACCTAATTTTTTTATAATGCTTCGAGTCAGCTTGTCTGTGATAGTAACATTGCCCATCTGCAGTGGATTTTTTTTATGTGTTATTATATTGTTCTTTGTTGTTCTCATTCATGTCTTCTCAGTTAAACTAGGAGCTCCTCAAGAACAAAGGTCTTTTATTCCTTCAGTATCTCACTCAGCATAGAGAATACAGCAGATTCTAATGCATTCCTACTGGCTGCATCCAGTGCATCCAGTACTAATGCACTGTCATCCAAATTTGTACAAAATAAGAAACTGGAACTTTGCTGATCTGGGGACCTGGGATTTATTGATTATCTCCCCACTCTGTTCTTGGATTCAGACCTTGCTCCTGTTATTTTCCTGTGGCTCTAGGGAAGACCTCATCAATTAAATCAGAGGCTCTTGCTGCTGCTGCATTTTCAGTCCAGGAGCCAGAGCCATCAACACCTGAAGCCTGGACCTTGTAACCTTTCAGTGGGTCTGCTTGAAATGAATGAATGGGAATATTACAGAGACTGGATTCACCAGCTGTGAAAACCTACAGTTATTCTACTATGTGCTCACCCTGGAGTGATATCGTCTAAACAGCTGAGGGTCAAACTCTGGGGCATTGGAGGCATTTGACCTTTTTGCTCCCTGAGAGCCTACAGTCTACAATGATATAACTGCTCTCTGTTGTTGGTGGACTCAGCTGTTTGAGGCCTAATTAACTTCATAATCAAAAAATTCCTGGGCTGGGTAAGGATGTTTGGAACTCTAGTCCATCTTATTGTTGAGTTGAATATCATCTCTTCCAGTCCGTAAGTGCAAATGGGATATTATCACTTAGCTTCTCATAATTTTCTATGTGAGGTCTCATCTTCCTATTAGAACAGAAATTTTTCTTGTAGATACTTCAGTGGATAGAGTGCTGGACCTAAACTCAGTAAAACTTGAATTAAAATCTGGCCTGAGACACTCAATAGTTGTGTGACCTTGGCTAAGTAACTTAATCTGTTTGCTTCAATTTCCCCTACTGTAAAAAAGGGGGTTTCGATAATACTTACCTTCCAGATAGGATCAAATGAGATAATATTTATAAAACACTTATCATAAGGCCTTAAATACAGTTGGTGCTTAATATATGCTTATTTCTCTTTTCTTGCTGTTATCTTAAACTCATTGTTTTGGATGTATGAGCTAAAATATAGATAATATATGTAGAGGGCTTTGCAAACTATGTAACTGTTAGCTTGTTTTAACTAACTCTATTACAGTATTGTTCTATTTTTCTGCCACTTTCCTCACCTCAATTTGATCTCCTTTTACTCACTTTGAAGTGTCCCAATGTTTACCTTTCCATAAATGTAAAACTTCTTCAGATCTACCTAAGGTGGTAAATGGAATGAAGGGGATAGCAGAGAGTTGAAGGTTGAACTCCAGGTAGGGAAACAGAAAGCATAGAGGGTGAGAGCTGGCAAAATTTTTAGACCTTAGAATGTTGGAATGAATAAGACATAGACTTCTTAACCTGGAAGTGACCTAGAACAGAGAATGTTAGAGCTAGAGGGAAGATTAGACTATAGAATAAAACAGCTGGGAAGATCATTAAAACATAAAATCCTAGAGAAGGGATCCTTAGAGATCTTAGAGATTCAGACCCTTCATTTTACAAATGAGGAAACCGAGGACTCTCAGAGAAGTTTTACATGGACTCACAAGGGAAAATGGCAGAACTAGAACATAAGCCTCCTGTCTTTTAGTCCAGTGTTCTTTTAAATCAAATATGAGTTCATCGGCCTGGTTCCAATTCAAGGTGTGACTTGCTTTTCTGGTTTAAGAAAGGGAAAACTTAAAAAGAAAGAAAGAAAGAAAGAATACACCTATGAAAATAAAAAGACAACAAAAACAAAACATGCAAAAAAACCAGGGAGGAAAATAATTCGTCATATGAAATAGGCTTATAATAGGCGTCTTGGATTTCAAATAGCTCTCACCAAATAACATTTTGATGAGTTAAGTGTAAATGAATCAGAAACATATGGATGAAATTTCCCTGGAAATCCACACGGGTTTTAAAATCAAGGAGAACCCCCGGGCTTGCTCATGCCCTGGGTGTCAGGATCTTACTATTGTCCTGAATAGTATTCTATTGGCTGAAGGGCAGCCAAAAAGTGAGTAGTTTTCCCTTGACTCTTTCCTCCCTTGTGCTTGGATTTTGAGGGAGCTTTAAGGGATGAAGTACTGGCTGGAGAGGTGAGAATCTGTCATTGGGGAAAAGAAGGAAAGGAAGGTATGAACAGAGACAAAGGGACCCTAAGTGAACCATCTCCCATTCTAACTGCTGATGGAGCAAATACATGAAGGAACTGGTTTCAGATTTGTCCTTTCTAGAAAATGGCAAACATTTCCCCTTTGCCCCAAGTTGTACAGAGTTCTTCTATTTGGTACATACCAATATTGGGTTTTTTCTAGGTTACCAGGTTGTTCCTAATTGTCAGGCTTCAGCATTTAAAATTTTTTGTTAGCTTGGATCATTATTCTTAGTTTGAATGGACCTCAGAGGCTTCAGGTCCAAGTTGCCAGTTAAAGTTCTAACACCTTGCAAAAGCTCCCTACCTTGTTTCCCATGCTCAGTAGAGAGAAGGGTGATATAAGGGATGGAGTCCAAGTTGCCACTTAAAAATTTGGAGCAAGTCTATGATTGTAGGCATCTCTAAGATATCAGAATTCTCTGTTGCCTCTTTGCGATGGTCTAATATCATTCAAATTCTTTGCTCCATCTTTTCTTCTATGATTTAGGTTCATTGTCATTATATGATAATAACTGATATTTATATAACATATACTATATGTCTATTAGCTACATATATAACATTATATATGCAATATATAAAATATCACATAATACATAAATTATATACACACACATATGTGTTTGTATATATGTGCATAGGTGTGTGTATAGAATCTTGTTTCACCCTCACAGCAACAATTGAAGACAGGATTCTTAACCATTTTTATGTTATGAATCCCTTTAGCAATTTGTGTGACCTTCTTGGAATAATTTATTAAACACATAAAATACAGGAATATAAAAGAAGTCAATTCTATTGAAATAGCAAATATATACATATGTATATGTGTACACACACACACACACACACACACATATATATATATATATATATATATATTTAATAGCTTCTGGATCCCACTTTAAGAACCTCTGTCTTCTTCTCGTATTAATATCTTCACATTACAGATAAGGAAACTGAGACCTGGAGAGTTTAAATGATCTGCCAGTGGTCTACAGCTAGAAAACATCAAAAAATGTAACTGGAGTCTAGATTTTACTGATTCCAAGTCCAGAACTTTATTCATTGGGTTATGTCTAAACTGTATAAAACATAGAACCATAGAACCTTAGGTGATGAGATACTACTTAATGAGAAATTAATTCATACTTTATTCTCTGATGTCTGGACTGCCTTGCTTTACTAAAGAGTCACAGTGGGAGGAAGGCACAGGAGATGAAAGAGCTGACAGATGCTGTATCAGTAGCTGGGATGGAAAAGTCACAGTAAAAAGGACTGTTAGATGAGAAGCACAAACTGGCTAGGGACACATGGGACTGGGCAGGAAAGTGTGTGGAGGTGGGGAAGGAAGGAATGAAATTATGGGGGGCCTTTGGGGTGGAGGAGAGAAGAGGGAAAATTCATGCCTTTGTCTTCTTCAATTCTCTCTCTTTCCCAAATGATTCATGCCTTCATCACTTCCCATCTCCACTCCCTCTTCTCTTGATCTTCCAAAACCTTTTCTGCCTCAACGTCATTGGGAACAGATGCAAGCTGACAGATGCCTTCTTCAGGAACTGGGACCTTCTCACACCCATCCCCTGAGGCTGTCACTCCCTTCTCAGCCCTTGGACAGGATGCAAGCACATGGCCCTCCCATGATCCCAAATCCCCCATGGATGTGGCCCTCCGACCACCACAACTTTTGCCTGTTTCCTTCCAGCTTTCTCTTTTATTCCCATCTCCCCACCCGGCTGCCCCTCACCCACATCCTTCCCATATGGACTCATGAACTCTCTGTTTAGCCTTCCTTAGCTGCTCCACTTGTTGCCTCCCAATATCTCCAACTGTGTCCATCTCAACCATCCCTCCAGTCTTTTTTCCTTTTAACCTCTCTAACAATATTTTAATCAAAACCTCTCACTGTCCCCATCATCTGTCCTGGCTTCCATTCTACCGTCTCTGCATCTGTGACTCTGCAGGTGTGTTTGTGTGTATATGGAGATGAGATGATGTGTCCACTTTGTCTTTATTCTCATCAGCACCCAACTTTCTTATTTCCCATACTTCTTGTGTTCCTTTTTTTTTTTAATTCTGACTCCCCCCACACACACTCTGTGATTTACCACTGACTCTCATCAAGTAAACTCACCATAGATATTCCTCAGTTGGAATGTGAGGGAAGTGAGAGAGCCTTAGACAATTGATCTCCCTTGATGGGAATCTCAGGGAAGATGGTGATTACATTTATGACCCAGACACCTCTGGCACCATCTCACTAAATAAGTTAGAAACTGGGCTAGCTTGGTTTGGAAATGCTATGGACATGTGGAACAGAGTGAGAAACTGTCCATATGAAAGAAAGGAAGGAAAGAAAGAGAGAAGCAAGGAAAGAAGGAAGCAAGTAAGGGAAGAAAGAAGGAAGGAAAGAAGTTAGGAAGGAAGGAAAGAGAGAAGGAAGGGAAGAGAGAAGGAAGGAAGGAAAGAAGGAAAGAAGAAAGGAAGGAAGGAAGGAAGGAAGGAAAGAAGAAAGGAAGAAAAGAAAGATAGAAGGGGGTGCTTCTGGAGTCTTGGATCAGTTCCTGCCTTTCTTTGATTCCTTCTTCATTTCAGGGCTCTAACGTGGGGTCTAGGAACTCTGCAACTTTGAAATTCAGTTTTGAAGGATGACAGATAGCAGTCCTTCTCCTACAAGCCATAAGTACTCTGCAGGGATCACGCTGGGAACTCAGAACAGGAGAAGATGGTCACATCTCTTCCTCTTTCTGTTGACTTCTCTCTTAGACATAATACTGGAGGCAATCTTCTCGGGCTGCTGAAGACAGATAGATACAAACCTCCTAGGCTGGGAAGCCTGGTGGGATTTAAGCTTCCCTTGGAAGCTAGCCCAATCCCCTCCCTCTCCAAGGACTCAGGAAAATGGGGTCCCCCAAACAGGGACAACTTATATGGTGAAGCAGCCTGACATCCAGGAGACTGAGGAGACCTGGATTTGAATGCTGCCTCCGATGCTGGCTGAGGGATGGTGGGTGAGTCACTTAGCCCTCCGAGCTTCAGCTGCTCCCCCCAATAGTAGCACAATAGGATCCTTCCGACAGCCTCACAAAGTTGGTGTGAGGTTCAAATGAATTATTAGAAGCCGAATGCTTTGCAAACTTGGAAGCCATATAAATACAAATGGCACAATGCCATATTCCAATGGCACTTATGATTCTTAACTGGCCATCTGCCGGTCATTGGGTCAGTTGACAGTGGAAAGGTGTGTGCAGGCAGGGAGGAAAGGAGGGTCTTGATGGGGGTGGGAGGGGGAGGGCTGGAGAGTGCCGGGGAGAAGGCCTGGGAGCTGAGAAATGGAACTCCGGCTGCGGTTAAGAGAAATCAGGGAGGCTCCCTTGTTCACACATCTTTATGGCTCAGTCTGAGCTCCTACAACTGCCCCCAATCCCGCTTACCGAAGTGGGCACTCGCCTCTCGGCTCCCTCTCCGTGCCAGGGCAAGGGCTGATTGTCAAACACCCCCCAGCCTCGTCCAATGTTTATTCAGCTGCGAAGCCTTTCCATCTCCTGACATCAGCACAAGCTCCCCGAGGGCAGGGCCCGGGTCCATCCAACTCCCTTTGTACCCCATCCAGCTCAGCGGGGGTGGGGGGGAGGAAGAAGGGAGGCACTTTAATACGGGCTGTTGGGGGCGATGGCCACAGCCACGACGACGATGATGAGAATTACAGAAACTTGTGCAGCAGCAAAGGCAAAGCTGGTGGTGGAGAAAAGCCAGGGCACTGTGCAGAGGCCTGGAGAAGTGCCCAGCAGCTGGAGGACGGGATGGAGAGAGACACGGAAGCTGAGAACGAACAGGAAAAAGCGGCGGGCTCACCCTCTCGGAGCTAGGCTAGGTGGGCAGCCTGGCAGGCAGGGGAGCAGGGGCTGGGCAAGAAGGAGAGCAGGGACAAGGCAGACAGGCAAGCAGGCAGGAGAGCAGGCAGAGGAGCAGACAGGTAGGAACCCAGGAGAATGGGCAGGTAGGGTGTTAGGCTGCCAGGAGAGAAGGCAGGTAGAAATTGAAGGAGTTAAAGAGCAAGCACTGACTCAGCTTCCACTAAAGACTCGGGCGTCTAGGAGATTCCGGGGGCTCAGAACTCAAAAAACCACCTAATGAATTTTTGATGAATAAACAGAGGACTTAAAAGAAATCCTTGCACAATTGTAAGTCCCGGGATCCCAGGGTTAACCCCTCCCTGCACGTCTTACAGGGTTTGATTACTCTGTGTGCCTCCTCAGCGTGGATCTCCCTTTAGAGCGAGGAAGGTGATGGATCACAATACATCTGGTCTCCTGCATTGTCCTCTTGTGCCAAAAAGTCTTTAAAAACAATCTGGGAATTATCCCAGCTATCTTTCCTGGAAGGACGGCAGAGTTATGTGACCTTTGCTGTATTCTGCCTGGATTAAGTCTTAAAATATAAGGGAAGAGGATGGTGTGGGGTAAAAGAAGAGAGAAACCAAATAAATTATAGAAAACCAGTCAACCCTTCCTTCCTATATAAAATAAGAGAGGGAGGCCAAAGTAAATGCTGAGGGCTCGTTCTCTCTCTGTCTGTCTCTGTCTCTGTCTCTGTCTCTCTTTCTTCTTCTTCTTCTTCTTCTTCTTCTTCTTCTTCTTCTTCTTCTTCTCCTCCTCCTCCTCCTCCTCCTTCTTCTTCTCTCTCTCTCTCTCCCTCTCTCTGTCTCTGTCTGCCTCTCCCTCCTTCTCTCTCAGTCTCTCTTTTTTCTTTTTCTCATTTTTATATGACTATAGATAACTTTGTATTCTTTGGGAAGAATACTGACAAGCTGAATAGCATCCGGAATTAGGCTATCAGTATGGTGAAAAGCCTTGTTCATGCCATCCTGGAGAAGAGAAGACTTAGGAGAGAACAAGTGCTTTCAAATATTAAAAGGGCTGTTATATGGAGTATTAATAATATGATAATTCAAATTTACATGTCATTTTAAGGATTAAAAAAGACTTTGCACATACTTGCTCATTTTTATCTTGATTTTGCAGTCCACTAAATTCGGGGGTATTTTCAGAGAAACTGCTGTTTAGCAATGTTTCTTTCATTTTGCATTTAGGAAGTTGATTTTTTAACTCAAGTATGAGATTTTACATTTATCCCAATTAAATTTATTCTTATTCAACTTGGCACAATGCTGCTATAATCTGTCAAAATCTTGTTACTCAGTATATTAGCTATCCCCTTTTCAGTACTACATTACATAATTTTTACTGTTGTTAAGAATAACATCAATATCTATCTTATCCAAATATCTTCTCCAATGCAGGAGTTCCAATTCTGGATTTAAATTGTGGCCAGGAGAAGATGGCAACAGAGGCACAGTGAGTGGGTAGTAGGGTTCCCATTAATAACCACCATAATTCATTATACACACACATTCATATACATGTTCCCTCATGCACTTCTGTTTCATGGAGAGAGGCAATGATGAATGATAAGTTAGCTGTGCTGATCATTCATGATACTAAGGAAGGGACCAGGAGAATCAGAAGACAGATAGATGGAGGAGGAGGAGCTGCTTACAAGAAAGAGATGGTGGGATGGGGGTTACACTCTATAAATACCTTCCAGCTTGTGTGATCCATTGGGGAAGGAGGGAAGCACTGGGGAATTTAAGAGAGAGGCAGGACCAGGAGTGATGAACTGAGGTGGAGGGATTTCTGAAGGCTAAATGGAAGTCTACCAGCATCAGGAAAGAGGGTATCCTGATAAAAGGTGATGGGAAGATTGCAGCTCATAGCAAAGAAAAAGAAGTTGAAGTGGTCCTGAGGAAGATTCAGGAATCACCTACTATTGTTAGAGCAAAGGGAAACTAGATAGTGTGGCAGCTGGGACCCTGGGTGTCTAAGCTGTGACTTCCAGTCTTGACTGCACAGTCAGAGAATCAAAGATGTTCCTTATATTGGGGGCCTTTGAGTCACCATGGAATTATCCTATTTTAAGATCAGAAAACCTGGAATGGAGTCCTAAGCATCTCAATTTGCTTCTTTCTTTGAGGCTTAGTTTTCTTATCTGTAAAGTGGGTGCAATAATAATGATCACTACCTATTTCAGAATGTTGATGTGATATTTAACATGTATTGGACTATCTGCCATCTAGGGGAGGGGGTGGGAGAAGGAGGGAAAAATTTGGAACAGTTTTGCAAGAGTCAATGTTGAAAAATTACCTATGCATATGCTTTGAAAAAAAATGCTACAATTAAAAAAAACCCTAAAATATTGATGTGAGGAACATATTATGGAAAAGTTAAATGTTATTATTTTTAGGGCTCTTGGAGGCCAAGAATATAGTATTCCTTTCAGGATTGCTGCTTGGTCTTTTTGATACTGTTCATGGGGGACTAATGTTTCTCCTTATGATTGAAGAACAATTCTCTCATCATACCTTCCTCATCTCCCATATATGCGCAAATCTAAGTAGGTTAGGTCACCAAAGACAGGCAGTCTCCACAGAAAGAAAGATGTAAGAGATAGTGCTTGGAGGGCTGTGCTCTGTCTGGTATATGTCTGTTATGTCACTGTTATATTCATAAGCACTTTGGTCATAGCATCTCCCTATGGCACCTGCGGTTGATGCCATTTATTCACTATTTCTATTTTCTTTTATAGTGTTATTTGAATCAGATTCCACTAAGGTGGAAGACCCATGAGGGTAGGAGCTATTTCTTCATCAATGGATCCCTGGCAGTTTCCTGCATATTCCAGTCATTGGTTGATGTTGACTGGTTTCCAGTTGATTCTTGGTTTCTGAATCATAAAATTTTAAAGCAAAAAGGACTAGAGAGATTATCCAAACCAACCCTGTCATTTTAAAGCTAAATAAATTGAAGTTCAGAGGAGGAACAATGATTTGCCCAAAGTCACAACTTGTTTGATGAAAGTCATGGGACTATCGTCCAAGTCTTTCACTACAGTCCAGACCCCTTCCTAACCCACCATCCTACTTCCTCCCTCTCATCCCTTTCTTTTTGCTCTTCTTTGGGTTATAGGTGGATGGAAGTCCCTCCTGGTGCTTCCAGAGTGGGGATTCCTGGTCTGTTTGCTTTCTTTTCTCAGGAAAGCTGATGAGATTTGTTTTAAGGCAAGCCATACATCAGCAGCACTGGCTTCCTGCTTTCCACAGCTCAGTGGCTCCCTAGAGCCTTGTCGGATCACTCCAGGAACTGGTTGCCTATCTACCACCTTATTAAACTGGTTTCCAGATGCCTCAGTCTGAGAGTGAAGGGACAAGGAAAGCAAAATGAAGTCTGCAATGTCCATAATTAATAACTCTGTCGAATAACAGAGTGGGTGACCTCAGGAGATAGAGTAGGGTACAGAGGATGTCTTTGGTGAGAGTGTGTGTGTGTGTGTGTGTGTGTGTGTGTGTGTGTGCACGAGCCCATGCACATGCTTATATAATAGAAATAGGAAGGAGAAGAGAGACGAGATAGACAAGTGAGATGGAATGCATGTGAGGGAATAGTGTATGTGAGAAAGAGTGTAAGTGTGAGAGAAATGATGACTCAAGATTGTTGAATTACTGTATTCTTTCCACCACATCATGCTTCTGTGAAATATGGTGTGTGTGTGTGCGAGAGAGAGACAGACAGACAGACAGACAGACAGGAAAAGTCAGAGACAGATAAAGATGGACAGACAGAAAGACAGAGACAAAGAGAGACACACACATAGAAAGAGACAGAAAGAGTCAGAGAGACAAAAAGAGAAAAAGAGAGAGACAAAGAGTCAGAGATAGAGAGAGATGGACAGATAGAAAGACAGAAACAGAAAGAAACACAGATAGAAAGAAATAGGAAGAGTCAGAGACAGAGACAAAGAGAAAGAGAGGAATTGAATGACTACTACATGACAACAAAAACAACTTGATAAAGTGATTCAGACTAACTTAGAGCTGACCTGATTGACCAAGGTTTGTTTATATGATGACAAGTTTTGCTTGAACAGCAGCCCCACAAATGGGCTGCAGCAGCTCAGTCCTCAGAACTTCCCATCCAACGGTTTTGTAAGGGGTCACGTTGACATGCACAATCCTGGACAAACACAAAGAGAGTGAGAGAAAAGTGAGCTGATTGACAGAAAAGACAAAGATATTTTATCCTATATTGTCTATCAAACAGATGTTGTGTTACATTGCTTTTATTTCCTTGCCTGAGTTGACTGGACTTTCATGGTTCTGACATTTTATTCTAATGCTATATATAGGGGAAACAGAAAGAATACATTTGGAAGGGATTGAGTAAAATAAGAGGAAGACAGAATACAACAAGAGAAGATAGGAGTTTGTAGAATATTGACCTGTGTAATCTCTGGGTCTCAGTTTACTCATCTGCAAAATGGGGAGTTTAACCAGAATGCCTTAGAAGCCCCTTCCACTCTAGACTATATTAGTGTCTGATCCTTTGGTTTTTTCACATCTGTGATCTGTGGAAATTTTCCTCTATTTTCACCCCCTCTTATACCACAGGACAAAGTATAGCATTCTAAGGCTTTTTGCATATACCTATGCCCTTGACTTTATCTCCTAAGCAATTCTTTAGGAAATGACCACATTACAAAATATTGGAAAACCCTGATAAGATAATTGCACACTGCAAATTATGCTGAATCACAAAACATTTCAGCTAGAAGCAACCTTAAAGATAACTTTAGCCCACCCCCTTTATTTTACAGAATGGAGAAATGAGACCCAAGAACAGGAAGGAAATTACCCTGGCTGTCTGGAGTCAACACAGGTAGTAAGTTGCTGAGGTGGAATTTGGAACCAATCCCCAAACCCAGTGCCTCCGTTTAAAGATCACATGGTGTTCGTGGGATGCTCTTGGTTCATGATTAGAACGTTTCTTTGAACCCCCTGTTTGAAATGGAGCTCTGCAATCACAACACTGGAAACACCATTGGCCTAAAGTTTTTTTGTTTTTTTTTTTCTGTAATTCTGACTTGTCATATTTTGGAAAGTCCTTGGTGGAAGATGCAAAAAGCAGGGCACTGATTGATTAAAATCTGAGAAATAAAAACACCTTCAAAGACTTATGTCCTCTATTTAAGTTTCCCAAATTTCTTTTCTTTAGACCAAATTTGATCCAGGATCATTTTTCCTAATTTCCCCAGCACATTGTCTACATCCTTCTCCATAACCTTCTTCACTGCCATTTATTTGTAGGGTTCTTTCCCATGTTCTTTTTCAGAAAGCTTAGATGTGGATAGACCCCAATATCCTTCCCTCTCTTATTGGTTCTCCCCTGGAAATTTTGTACAAGTTCAACTTAATTTGACAGATACACATTATATACATTTTTATATTAAAGTCCTACTCTATCAACTCTTTGTGGTATATAGATGACTCTGGATTCTTGGTGATTGTATCACTTTCTAGAAGGCTCTACTAAACTGGAAAGTCTCAGTTTTAGACCCACGCCAGCAAACAGGACTTTTCAGTAGCATCTTTGAGTTTCAGAATCCTCATCTTTAAAACTCATGTTATCATATCTGCACTACTTACCTCACAGTTCAGTTATGAAGAAAATGTTCTATAAACCTCAAGTCATGACATATATTGGAGCTATCATTATTATAAACAATACATTGGTAGTTTAAAAATATTTCTTTCCTTTACTACTCTGCATTCTTTCTGACCATGTTCTTGCCAGATGCAGATGTTTATCAAGTACGTGGTGACATTTAATTGCTCTCCTTTTCTGAAACCATTGGGTGTTGATTTTTTCTTTTCATCATCGTTGGGAGCAAGTCACTTTCTTTTTTCTTTCTGACCAGAGAAGATGTGCCAAACTCACTTTTTGAGATGCTGTTGTGCATTTCTAAATTTCCCTTGCCTTCATTTCTCTTTCTTTATTCTCCATTCTTCTTTCCCTTTTTCCTTTGAGGGAAAGAGATCTGGGCAAGTTTTCTGAACATGGTGGTAGCAGTAGGGGAAGAGATACAATATGGGTCAATATTGTGTGTCTTGGAAAAATTTAGTCTGGGGAGAGGAAGGCCAAAAGTTAAAGGTGAGGGCATTTCTCAGGAAGGACCCAACTGGCTGGGGTCACAGTTGATTGAAAGTCTCAAACTCTTGAATAAACCTAAACAATCAAGTCTCCCTCCTGCTCCTTAGACTTAAAGAAAATAAAAATTTAAAGGAAAAATTGATTGTCCCCATTTCTACAGCATTTGGATCAACAGAACATTCTCCCTTCAGAGATATTTTAGAATTAAAATGCCAAATATACCTTTACTACGAGCCTTAAATAAAGATCATAGGAACTTGGGAATCTTAAAAGATAATTTATTATAGACATCCTTAGTCTTTTTTTTTTTTTTTGAGTTATGGATCCATTTGGCAGCCTTTGGAAAAGCCTATGGATCTCTTTACAAAATAATGTCTTTAAATGCATAAAATAAAAGATAAAGGAGTACAATGTTTATAATTATCTATGTGTATGTGTCATAATATGAGATACAAGGAATTCAATTATATCCAAACATAGTTGCAAATTTTTTTTTAAAAAGTTCTTGGCCTCCAGCTTATTAAGCATAGTTTTGACAGCCTTTGGAAAAGCCTATGGACCTCTTTACAAAATATTGTCTTTAAATGCATAAAATAAAATATTATAATATTTTTATTTATCTATGTTTATATGTTACAATATGATATGCAAGGAATTCAATTCAATTATATTCAAACATCGTTGTCAAAATTTCAAAACAATTTCTTGGACCCCAGATTATTAAATATAGTTTGAAAATTCTTGACTAAGGTCATACAGGTAGTTTAAGTGACAAAATCAGGACTGAAAATTTGATCATTTAATTTTAATCCTAGTACTTTTTCTACTAAATCATCTTTACCCCTAATATACTCCTCTTGCCAATAGAAAATGCATTTAAGATGTAGCACATGATCATTTAACATTAATTCTAGTACTCTTTCTACTAAATCATCTTGAGCTCCAACATATTCTCTTGCCAGTAGAAAATGCACTTAAGCTGTAGCACACCTCTATTAACAGTCAGTTTCTTCCTTCACAGCAAAAAGTGTTGATATTTTAGCTTAGTGGGGGAGTAAGAAAGGAAGTGACAAAAGGAAGTGATAAGAGATGTGATCATAGCAGTTGTTCCATCCTTTAGATTGTGGTTGAATGGGCAGTGTTGCCCCATGCCAGGGCCAGCTGCTGAATCCACCCACCCTGGTCTAAGATGGGCCATCTAAGGCCAGAATCAACCAGAGCAACTTACCAGGGAAATGACAGCCAGGACATAGTGAGGGAGAAAAAAAGAAAAAAAAAAAAACTAATAATGACAGCAACTAAAAATCCTGACCTTTAAGAATTCACTTCATAGTGAATCCAGAGTTTTATGCCTTGAACTGAGCTGAGATGACAAGTCCAGAATTTTTACATATTCATCTGAACCCTGGAACTACTGGAAACAGTCAGACATCATTAGGAACTATGTTTTTTGCACCCCTGCTCAAGGGGAGAGACTTAGCATGGAAAACTAAACAGCTGAAATTGTTCAAATCTTAGAGCTCCTAGGTTCTAATCAGTTTATAAACTACCTGAGACTTCTTGGAGAGGCTACACAGACACAGCTGTTTGTTTAGGAAATGTTTTATTATGTATTTTCATTGTTTTTATTGTAACTATGCTAGGAGTAAACACTGCCTGTGATATTCAAACACTCCTGTCAGTTCTGAGTTCTGAATTCACTCCAGGATGCCAAGGTCACACAAATATGGCTCCCTGTAAGTTATCTAGTTCAAAGAGGAGGCAGGATTTGCCATTAGGTTTTTTATAGCTGGTTCAGATTAGGAAAATCCACAAATCTACACACTCATATAGAAGTGTCACTCTGAAGGGAGCTGAGTACAGAATCATCGAAAATACTACCCTCTTATCCCTCTCCAAATGTCAGAAGTCATAGAGATCAAAATAGTGAGAAACAACTAAAACTATTCTAAATGATTTTCCAGTGGCTTCCTGTGTTCATGAAGGCAAGTTATCAATGCAGTATGACAGCATAATAAGTGATAAATAACCATACATTAATTCATTCATTTCCTAACAAGTTATTTATTAAAAAGTGATTATGTATATCTTCCACCAAAGTTCATCTCTGATGCTTTATTTTAATAAAATATTATGTTGAAAAGTTTTCAGTTGTGTCTAATATGTAGGACCCTATTTGGGGTTTTCTTGGCAGAGATAGTGGAATGGTCTGCCATTTCCTTCTCCAGCTTGTTTTTCAGATGAGGAAACTGAGGCAGACACGGTTAAGGGATTTATCCAGGAACAACAGCTAGTAACTGTCTGAAGACAGATTTAATCTCAGGAAGATGAACCTTCTTGATTCCAGGTCTGGTACTCTTTTTGAGTTATCTGTTGTCACAAAATATTTTATAACTGATTCCTTTTTAAACATCAATATCACTTCCAATGATCCCTGAATCAATAGAATTTTTCCTTGGCTATAATGTAGATTCAAGCAAAACAAACAGACATATTTGTCTGCCCATATCCAATTATCTCTTGGTCCACATCTCTCAACTGAGTGAAGTAGGTGGGTTTCATCTGAAGTCTTTTGAAGTTAAGCTTGATCATTACATTGATTTGAATTCTGATTTTTTAATGTTATTTTTCTTTTCATATTCATTTATATTGCTGTCTTGGTTCTGTTTACTCTGCATCAGTTAATACAAGTCTTCACAAGTTTCTCTGGGTTTTTTTCATGTGCTATTTCTTATAGCACAATGATAATGTGCTTCATTCAGAGATCATCATTTGTGTAGTCAATCCTCAATTATTTTGTTTGCCTTTGTTTTCTTTTCTTCTTTCTTTGTTTTCTTTCTTTTTTTTTTTGCTACTACAAAAAGTATTGCCAATAATATTTAGGTATATAGGAGACTTTCCCCTGTGAATCTAAAGTTCTGCATTAGATTCTAAACCCCTTGAGGGCAAGGATTTCTTAATGTCCAGAGAAGGTTAAGTTTTAGTGGTACACTTTTTTATTATCTGTGAGCTCACATTCTCCTCCCATCTCTCAAAAGATACCAAACTTCTTGGACCTGGGCTCACAATTCCCTAACTCATTTTTCAACCCCATTCATGCAAGAGTTAATCATCTTCATGAATTAGTGCAAACAAAAATAGTTATTATCCTGTTACTGCTCCTTTATTTTGCTTTTGTTACTATAAGTATTGCTACAAATATTTTGGTAAATAGAAAATTTTCTACCCGAACCTAATGTTCTGTATGAGATTATAATGTCCTTGAAAGTAGTATTCTCAACACTTAATACAGTGCCTGGAACATAGTAGATGCTTAATAAATGTTTATTGATTGATTGTCAGTTTACCCTATTGAATCAAAGTAGTTATAGCAGGGATCAAAAGGAATGAACAATTTAGCAACTTTTTTTAGAATAATCCAAAAAGCTTTTCCTTACAGCTTCTCCAAATTCTCAAACTCTATGCCAGGAGTGCAATCTCTTGCATATCCCAGATCTCTGAAAAGATTCAAAATGGATTTGAGACTGAATTCTGTGGTTGTCATATGAGAACCAGCCTAGCTGAGCTTGGAGAGACTGCATGGTCAAAACAAGGTAGTCTCTCATTTGTCAGTCACAGGAAACAGACTTGTAAAAAATAAGTTTTTATTTTTCTGAATACATGCAAAAATAGTTTTCAACATTCACCTTTGAAAAATCTTGTGTTCCAATTTTTTTTCCTCCTTCCTTCTACCCCCTCCTATAGAGAGCAAGCAATCCAATATGAATTAAATATGTACAACTTTTCTAAACATTTCCATACTCATTTTTGTGCACAAGAAAAATTAGATAAAAAGGTGGAAAGGAAAAAAATGAGAGAAAAAAAGCAAACTGCAACAAAAATAAAAAAGTGAAAATACTATGCTTTGGTCCACATTTAGTCTCCATAATTTTCCCTCTGGATGTGAATGGCTCTTTCCATCATAAGTCTATTGGAATTGCTTTGAATCACTTCATTGTTGAAAAGAGCCAATTCTATCACAGTTGATCATCACATAATCTTGTTTCTGGGTATAATATTCTCTTGGTTCTATTCACTTCACTCAGCATCAGTTCATACAAGTCTTTCTGGGCTTTTCTGAAATCAGATTGCTTATCATTTCTTATAGAATAATATTTTATTGCATTCATATACCATGAGTTATTCAGCCATTCCCTAACTGATGAGCATCCATTCAATTTCCAATTCCTTGCCATAAAAGAGCCTCTACAGACATTTTTGTACATGTGGGTCCTTTTCCTTTTTTTATGATCTCTTTGGGATACAGACCCAGTAGAGACAGTAATCGATCAAAGGGTGTACACAGTTTGATAGTCCTTTGAGCATAGTTCCAAATTGCTTTTCAGAATGGTTGGATCAACTCACAACTCCACCAACAATGCATTAGTGTTCCAGTTTTTCCACATTCCTTCTAACATTTTATCATTATCTTTAAAGGACTTTTTTTAAAAACTATGTCCATCCATAAATATCATTAGCTCTGGTGTAGATGGAGTTGTGAAATGAGTTTGGGGAGTAATAACCCAGTGAAAACCCAGTTCAGTAAAGTTTTTTTTAATCTTTTGAGGGATAGAAGGGGAATATGAGTATTTTACTCTGGGCTCACAAATTAATCAAGGAATGTACCACTAAGATTTGACCTTTCCTGGACACTGAATCCTACATTTTGATTGGATTTGAATTTTCACATTATCATAGAATTATGTGCCAGGAGCCACATCTTGTTTGATTATTACAACTGTTGAAGGAAAATGCTATTAACATTCCCTTTTACAGATGAGACAGGCAGTGTTAAGTGACTTGCCCAGAATCACACACTTAATAGGTATCCAAGGTTGGATGTAAACAACTCTGATCTTCTTGATTCCAAGCCTAATGTTCTATCCATTGCACCACCTCACTGCCCCCTAAATACAAGGAGTTAAATATGCTGTTGGGTGGCTACGTGGATTAGTGGATAGAGTGCCAGACGTAGTCAGGAAGACTCATGATGTAGTTAGGGATAGAAGGCACTGCAGTTGGTGGTTTCAGAAACCCCAAGATCAAGACCCAACTTTAATATCACAACCTTCATGTTGTCTTCTAGATCATCTAGCTAGCTAGTTTTACTGGGTGAGGATCTCTCCTTACTGTGCAGTTATGTTTTGTGCTTTTCCTATTGTACTGAACACATTAAACTTGATATTCTATAGTTTTGTGCTTATATCTTAGACTTGCCTCTGCTGCTAGACTGTAAATTACTTGAAAGTAAGAATCATGGTACCCACAACACAACATCATTGGCCATAGTAAATATTCAACACCTGTTTCTTGAAATTACTTGCAGCCAAGAGATATTCACTGAGCCTATAGTTATTTCTACAAGAATGTGAAAATTAAGGTCTTGTTTGTTTTTGTCTTCTGTTTAGAATTTTCTGAAGACTATTCAATCCCCCTCACCCACACATTTGCCATTCTTTCTTCAGGTTATCCTCTGAATTGCATCTTCTTCCCTAAGCTAATTTTCTTTGTGGAAAAATCAAATAGGTCTTGGGAAGGAAAAGCAGACACTAATAGGACAGTAAGAAGTCATGAGTTCAAGCTTCAGCTCTGGAACATAATTATTAGTTCTGTGACTTCTAGACAATTTACTTAATTTCTCTAAATATTAGTTTTCTTATCTGTAAAATGGAGATTATAATATAACTTCTCAGCATTGTTGGGAGGAAACAGGTGTGTTGGAAGGCTCTTAACACTGATAGACTAAGAAGCCATGAGTTCAAGCCTCAGCTCTGAAACTTACTAGTTCTGTGACGTCTAGACAATTTATTTAATTTCTCCAAATATGTTAGTTTTCTTATCTGTAAAATAGGGATTATAATATAACTTCTCAGAGTTGTTGGGAGAAAACAGGTATGTTGGGAGGCCCTTACAAGTGAAAGTTGTGAGTATAGTCCTCTGAGCATTTTTGAGAATAGGGCATTGAAGACATCTTGGCAAAACTAAGCCCAGTGGGACTATAATGGAGTGTATATTCATGTGTTGGGGAAGTGGGCAAATGGGCTTCTTTGGGATAGCCAGCCTGACCCTCTCTGTCAACACTTCTAGAATGGCAAATGGTTTAGCTTCATTTGTTTGTCAATCAGGGGAAGGAATAGAACCACAGAAATGTAAAATCTTTCTCTGGAAAATGAGGAGCATTCTTTTCTCAATGGCTCTGTCTGTTGTCTCTAGTTCGCAGGAATCTGTGAATTCTCTGGCCATTTTTTTTTCTTTTCAGGCTTGGAGGCAATTAATGGAAAGAGACTGTTGGCAGTTTCTGGTCACAAAGTTTGCTTGTTTTGGGAGGGTATTCATATCTTGCTAAAATAATCAGTTTGAAAGCTGACAAGGGCCATCTAATTCCATCTGCTGTTTCCTATTTTATTTTTCAGAGGAGGAAAATGAGGTGAAGGGTGAGATAGGAGATGATTTATCCAATAGGGAAGGACAATTAGCAAACTTGGGATTCTATCTTTTTTTAATTGCAAATCTAGCACTCTCCATTACCTGGCTCCAGTAACGAGTACATGAAAATACAAATTTCGAAGGTGCTTTCCAATCTATGATTTTACCCTTACAACAGTCTTGAAAGGGAAAGAGAGGTAGGAAAGGAAAGAGATCACTTATACTCCTCATCTTTCCATTCTTTCTCTTTACCCTCACTTCTTGCACACTGATGGGGAAAAGAGGCCACAGATAGGGAAGTTATCTGATTAAGTGCACATTGATATGTGCTTGACATAGGCAAGTATTATGTCACTAAACTTAGGGGATGGGAAAGGGAATTATGAAGTATCTAGAGGAAGTATCATGAATGAAGGGAAGGAAAAGAGAGGAAAGAGAAAGAAAAGGGATAGAGGGCAAAAGAATGAAAAACAAGAGAAGAACATTTTAAGATCTATAATATTTATTGTGGACAAATCTCTCCAACTCCTCCTTATAGGTTGGATCCCCAACAGGGCAATTGCCTTGAAACCTGACGTATTCTGTATGAGAGCTCATAAGTCCCCCTCAATGTGCTCATTTATAATTGTTGGTCAGTTGACAGACTTAGCTCAGTAACAACAACTATTCCATCTCTTGATTCTGCATCTTTTCTTTGGATGTTTTTTTTATGTTGTTTTTTAGAATATTCTCCTTTCTTCCTTACCTCCATTTATCAGCTTCCTTGGCCATCTTCAAATGGTCACCTCAAATTCCATCTTCCACAGTCTACAAATTCTACCTTTCTTTGTCTCTCTGCCTTCCCTCCATGTCTGTCTATATTTTGTATTTACATAGTTGTTTCTATGTTCTCTTCCCTTAGAATATGAGCTCCTTTAGTTCTGGGAACATGGTTTTCTCTTTGTTTGTTTCCCCAGTATTTAGCACAATATTTGGAACATAGTAAACACTCAATAATGCTTGCTGTGTTGCATTAGCAGACTAAGACTGATAATAATAACACTATCATCTCTGCTGGGGAGATTTTCTCAGCTGGGCTTCTTTGACCTGTTTCACTCCACAGTGTCCAAGTTTGACTTTTCTCAACTCATGGAGATCAAACTGCTCAAAACTGTCTCCTTCTTTGACTCTCAGTTGCTCCCTATTGAGTCCAGTTTTTCCTCTGGACTCAATAGCATAGCATGGCTGATATGAGGACAGGTAAATGTGTCTCTCTTATTATTTTTTGCCATTTATCCAATTTTTTCCTCCCTCTTCCCTTCCTCCCTTCCTTTCTCCTTTTCTCTCTCATTTACTCCCTTTCTTCCTTCCTCTTTCCCTTCCTCCTTTCCTCCCTCCTACTCTCCCTCCCTCCCTTCCTCTCTGCCTCCCTCCTTTACTCCTTCCCTCCCTGCTTCCCTGCCTCCCTCACTCCCTCCTTCCTTCCCCCCCCTCCCCCCCCCCCCCTATCCTTCCTTCCCTCCCTCAAATAGAGTTAAGAAAGAATGGTGGACAGTAAAGTTTGTTAGATGCTGGAACAGGTGCCTGAAAAGAGAGTGGGTGCTTCAGTAACTTTTCGGGGAGACTTTTAAACAAAAAAGAAAACCTAACAGGGATTTTGGTATATTCTGGTCTGCAAGCAGAGACATAAGCCAGGTAACTTCCCAGAATTCTTTCTATGTTAAATAGTCTGAAATTCTGTGCTTGATTCCCCCAAACATCAAACTTCTCAACTTATCCACTGTCCTCAGAATAGAGTTCAAAGATTCACTGGGAAAGATTCAGGAAGAACACACCCCTACTTTTTGAATGTGCCTGAGAAGCTCTATCCTGAGCAGAGGTGTCTGACCTACATAGAATCTGTTTTTTGCCCGTCATCTGAGAGGCACAATTAAATTACAAACAACTGGGTGAGGGAAGAACTATGTGGAAAAGTAAAGGGAAGGAGGGAACTTGTCACTTACTGGGACCCAGGGAGGAAGGAGAACACCCCCCCTTTATATTACATTAGGACAGATCCCACTGACCAGCTGCTATCAAAGGCATATTGCCAGAGCAGATGGATGGAGGATGGGAAGGGGAAACATTAGCTAGAGATAAATAGATAGAATACAACTTGCAAACTCAGGGACCTTTAATTCTGTGTTTGTTGGTGGGGAAATCAACCTTTTGATTTCCCTCCCATTTTTTTCACTTTTTTCCCCACTTTTTTTCTTTCTTATTTTTTTCCAGATTGGGTAAAATCCAACTTCTCAGAACCCTGCTGGCTGCCCTTGGGACATTCATATAGCTCTCTAATGAACGCCAGAGAGAGAGAGAGAGAGACAGAAAGAGAGAGACAGAGACAGAGACAGAGAGACAGAGACAAAGAGAGACAGAAACAGAGACAAAGAGACAGAGAGAAACAGGGAGAGACAGAAAGACAGAGATAGAGATAGAGATAGAGACAGAAAGACAGAGACAGAGACAGAAACACAGACAGAGACAGAGAGACAGAAAGAAAGAGACAGAGAGAGGCAGAGACAAAGAGATAGACACACAGAGACGGAGAGAGAGACAGAAAGACAGAGACATAGAGACACACACACAGAGACAGAGAGAGACAGAAAGAAAGAGACAGAGAGAGGCAGAGACAGAGACAGAGAAAGACAGAGAGATAGAGACAGACAGAGAGAGAGAGAGAGAGAGAGAGAGAGAGAGAGAGAGAGAGAGAGAAACAGAAACAGAGAGAGAGAAAGTTTCTTGAGTTTGGGGGGCTTCCCATCTGGGGATTATGGAGGGAACATCTTTCTTCTGGGCCTGTAAAATCCATAGCTGAAAGCACTTGGTAGCGGTGCCAGTCAGTCCTGGAGCAATAAGGCCAAAGTTATCCTCCAGAGGGCTTCTTTGCTGGTCTAATAAAGGGAAAATATGTGTTCCACTATGCAGAGAGATGTACTGCCTTGAACTTGAGCTTGGTGTTTTTTTTTCCCTTGCCTCCATATCACTATTTGGAAAAAAAATAGGTGGAATACTTGGGTATTTGGCATTTAAAAGCCCTTCACAGTCTGGCTCCAGTCTACCTTTCAAATTTATTTCACATTATTTTCCTTCACATACTCTATGGCTCAGCCATATTTGGATGGACTGGATACAATTCATGTTTCTTGGATTGGATTGTATAGAATCTAAAATATCCTCACGCTACTTCTCTACTACACCCTGTCCTTTCTTTCTCTCCTTAAAAAAAAAAACAAAAAAAAAAACAAAAAAACAAAAAAAACAAACAAAAAAAAAACCCTTAATGCCTTTAGAGAGTCTTTTTTAGACCAACTCTGCCTGATTCTTGCTACTCCAATAATCATACAATCCTCTTAAGCCTATGAACAGAGCCTTCTAAGTCCTTCCTAACATGTGACTATGTATATTCTTTTCTTGGTGTGTGTTCATCTTTCCTTTTAGTCTGTGAGCTTCATAGAAGGCAAGGCAAGGTCTTAGAATTATAGATCCAGAATAGTTGGAGTTCTCTAAGCCAATCAAACCCTTCATTTTGTGGTTAAGAAAACTGAGGTCCAAGGGGATTAAATGATTTGCTCAATATTTCACAGCCATCATTAAAGACAGAATTTGAACTCACATCCTCTCTACCAAGGTAAGATTCATTCCATTGTACCAAGAATTACTATTATTTTGTCATAAATCAACTATAGGCAATTTAGGAAGGAAGTGTTTCACTTTGAAAGGATGGGTAGTCCAGGAGAAAAGTACCTGAGGTGGACACTATCAGGGGGAATGCTCACAAGTCAATATCCAAGGTGGTAAAATTGGAAGGTTATGTAGACAAAAGATGGAATATAAAAGTCATTGAGGAGAAAACTTGTATCGGGAGAGATTAAGCCATTTGGCCATGGTTACAGAGTAGCAAATGGCATACATAGGAATTGATCCCTGGCTCTCTAACTCAAGATCTAGGACAATACTGCTTCCAAGTATTATAGTTATATAAATGTGAGTTATTGTTATTTAACACAATACATGAGAACTTTGTTATAAAGCTGTTCCCAAGTCTGTGCCACTGGATTGCCTTATCATTGAAACTTCCTTTTAATGGACCTTTTTGGTCTTTTACAAGCCAAGCTCTCTTATAGGGGCTTGTGGATCATCCTTACACTACACTCTGTTTTTGAAATATATTGTCTTACGAGTTCATTTTAATGTAGTGAAGTTTTGGTCTCTTTAATTATTTAATCATTAATCATTTAATCAATACATTTCTTGGGCAGCTGCTCTTTGTAATAGCCCAAATATCAACATAGTTAAAATAACACTGATTTTGGAGTCAAAAACTCAGGTAGGAATCCTGGCTCTTCTGTTTTATATACTTCAGTTTCTCATCTGCAAAATGGGAATCATAAATACTTGACGAGGGAGTGTCATAAGCTTTCTTGCAATCCTGAAAGATTGAACTTGTCTTAATACTAACACATCATAATATCCTCTACTTGTTTGGAGAAGGGATCAATGATCTCCACCATTGACTTTTAGGGGAGAAGACCAGGACAATCATCTATTCATATTCTAGTCTCTAGCCTTCATCATGTCTCCAACTGTGTTCCTTTGACTTTTACAACATGCCTTCTCACTAGGTACCTTCATTATTTTCATCCTTTTCAATTTATTTTTGTGCATTATTGTTATCCTCCATTAGATTGTAAGCTCCCTGTGTGTGTGTATGTGTAGTCCAATACATATTACATAGTAGGTACTTTATAAATGTACATTGGCTAATTGAGGTACATTTTTTTTGTCATCCTTAAAAAGTCATGGAAATGAGAGGTCCTGTCATTTTGATCATCAATTTTATTATTATCAATCACGATGATCAGCATTGTCATTACTGTTATAAAATGCTGTTGAAATAATATGGAAATGTTTTGCATGACTGCATATTTATAACCTTTATCAAATGGTTTGCCTTTTCAATGAAGAGGAAGTGAAGGGTTGGTGGGAGAGATTCAAAACAGTTTTTTTTTTTTAAAAAGTTAAAATTGTTTTTTGAAAAAAATAATTAAGTGCTATTGTTTTGAAAATTAAGAAAACTTCACCCAAAATTTTCCCAAATATGAAATGCTTGAACAAGAGATAGTCTATGTATCAGGGAGGTGAGAAAATAGGTATAAGATAGAAGCCTTTTCAATCTTTTTCTACCAGGAATATACTTACTCTTAATGATTCTAAGTGGGCTACAACTCACTTGGCCTTCCATGTCCCTTGAGTTATTTCAGCTGTAGCCCCTATCACAGATTCTCCAGTCTGCCACCGAGTGGGACTTTTACTGTCCTGAGGAATAGAACATCTATTTATTCCCCAAGGGTGCCCAAGCCATTGTCCCAAATAGCTTTCTAGAATGACTTCCCATACACTCTACCCTTTAGTTAATTCCTTTGTGCTTTTCCCAAATCTTCCTTCCCTTTATTTGTTTCCTAGCTTGATATTTGACTGAGTACTTTATTTCTCAACAATAGTCTAATATAAATCTAAGTTAGACCCTGAAAAATGGAGTTCATTTTATATATTATATATAAAGGTAAAAGAAATGGGGACCAAATGTGGAAAAAAATCTTTGATCTAGACCTGGTAGATAGGTATGTAACAAAGTCACAGAATTTCATAGTGAAAGGGGGCCTCAGCAGCCATTTACTCTAACCCATAAAAAATGAATCTCTGCCATGACATATCTTGACAAATGATCATCCAGTTTCCTCATGAACGCCTTCAGTAAGGGACAAACCACTGCTTGTTAGGGCAGTCCATTCCAATTTGCAGTAACTCGAACTATTAGGGAGTTTTTCCTCATATCAAGTCTAAATGTGCCTCTTTGCTATTTTCACATCTTGTTTTAGTTCTGCCTTCTGGGGCCAAGCAAAATAAGTCTCATTTCTCTTACTTATGACAGCCTTTCAAGTACTTTGCAATAACTATCAGTGTTCCCCTTGAGCCTTTTCTTCTTCAAATTAAACATAGTTGCTTTGTCTGATCTTTACATGGCATGGACTCAAGGCTTTTTGCTATTCTGGTTATTCTTCTCTATCTCTAACTATTCAATGTCCTTCCTGAAATGTGGTGCCTTGACCTGAACAAAATAATCTATGGCTCTTGGGCATGTCTTGTAAATCAGATTGCTGGCCAATGTTCCTGTAAACATCAGAATTTAGCTTAAATCTAGGTCCCTACCTATAATAAATAAAAATCAGTTTGTTAATATTATGTATAGTAATTAATCATATTTATTAAAATTAAAGATCATTCAGTTACCACAAAAGTACTCAATCTAACACCAATATATAGAATAGACTATTTAACCAGAAAGTAGAAAGCACAGAGAGGATACAACTGAACCCATAGAGAGAGGAACTATCTTCCTTTTCCAGTGGAGCTCCTAATACCCTGGGTTATCCCTCTCCCCTTACAAGAGGAAATACTTGAGGTTGCAAGAGAGTAAGCAACCTTCTTATGGTGGTGACTGTCCAAACCTCCTCATACAGAAAGTTAGTCTTCCAGCAGAGTCCTGTCCTAGAGTGCCATATATTTCCTGGAAAGGGTAGCACATATGACATTCATAAATATAGGAGCAGGGATTCCTTTTTTTTTTCTTTTAAAGAATGAGCTACTATTATTACTAAGATGAAAGTGGGGTCCTAAAAGAAAAGGACATAGAATGAATCCCAGCCCCCAAGGGGAAAACCTTTGGAATCACAAAGCAAATGACTTCTTTCCTCCGTATCTGCACAGTGCACATAGCTGACATTACCAATGAAGGGAAATCTCTATGTTTAGAGGATTAGGGTTCCTCATGCATATAGCAGCTCTGAACCTTGTTGCTTCTTGGCTGAGTCCAGGAATTCAACATTTTCTGGGCAGTCCTCCTCTGTGTTCTAAAAGTTTGGTGTCAGAACTGCTCTGTTTATTCATGGATTCCTCCCCAACCTTGCCACTGTTTCTCCACCATTCTCATTCCTATGTCTCTTATCTGGATCCATGACTTCTCACTGTTCTATCAATGACTCAAGCATCTGCCATTTTGAGACTACATGGTATCCAGGAGGATTCTAGGGACTGTGGATTTAACAATTATTTTTAGGAAACTGGTGTTTTTATATGTCTATCTGGCTTTTCTTGGACAATTTCAGATCTGGTTCAATGTCCACCAGCTCTAGACTACCTGAAGTCTCTATGACAATATTCACATTTTCCATGTTTTATCAAGCAGCAAATTTTCTGTCTCATTTAATCAGGTCCAATTCCTGAGAGACAGCTTGTGTGATATTACTTCAAAGGTGACATAATATCCAGAATAGCTCTCCAAATCTGATGCCTTCACTACCAGTCTACCCATAGTAATTGACATTTCCATAATGGGGTGACTCGTTTGCTCAATAATGGGGGCAGCTAGATGATACAGTGAATGGAGCACTGGATTTGGAATAAGAAATATCTGACACTTGGACACTTATTAGCTTGTGTGACCATGGGAAAGTCATTTTATCCCTTTTTGCCTCAGTTTCCTCCTCTGTAAAATGAGCTGGAGAAGAATATAGCAAACCACTCCTGTATCTTTGCCAAGAAAACCCCAAATAGGACTGTGAAGAATCAGAATTGAAATAAGATATTTCTTCCAGAAGAGCCATAATTAGATACCATGTATTCCCTGGAAAGAATAGCACATTTAACACATAAATAAAGAAGCAGGGATTCCTTTTTTTTTTTTTTTCATTTAAAGAATGAGCCATTATTATTACTAAAATGATAATGGGTCCTGAAAGAAAAGGATAGAGAATGAATCAGTTGTGATGGAGAGCAAGATAATTCTTGAATATTGAGTTCTGCCATAGAAGACTGATGTGTGAGCCCAAATAGCTAGGGAGTGGATACTTGCATAAAGGGAAAGGAAGAAGAAAATGGGTAGGGCTTCTTTATCAGTTTCATAATTCTGGCTACAGGTGATACAGTGTCGTGTGTAGAGAGTTGAACCAGATTGAAGGCTAAGGGAGAGTTTTTTCCTTCTTCAGAAATCAGAGTAACAAATGGTTTGGAGCTGGAAGGGATCTTAGAATTGGCTTGGATCCCCAGGGATGCCATTGTTCCTCCTGCTCCATCATGTCTTTCCCTTCTCTTCTTCTTACCCACCTCTTCCCATGCATTCACAATGAGTTAGGGGATAGAACTTTCAACTGCAGAAACAAAGAGTTAAATCAAATGTTCTTTTGAGGTCTTTTTCAGTCTCCAGTTTCTTTGGTGTTGCTAACTGCTTTTGTAATTTAAGTAAATTTGGCAACTAAAAATTTTAGACGATAATTATCTAGGTACACTGGAATATAGAAGTTTGTAGTAAGATCAAGAAAATTTTGGTTTAGATCCTGTCTCTGAAATATGATGAAATATGATGAAGACTTGTCACTTACCTTGTTCCAGGTAAATCTAATATGAAGGAGAGATGAGTTGCTACTCTTGATCAGTGAAGGGAATAACTATCTGGCCTTTGTCCATTTGAAAGAAAAACTCATTGAGATTGGGTGCTGTTTTTTGGGAATGAAATGTATTAGTTCTTTCTTCTCTAAATTGAGTGTGAAATTTATAAAATGACCCTGATACATATTTTTCTCAAATGATACAGAGACTGAGGCATTACAGATAAGATTTGAGGGGAGAGCATAAATATTACATGATTCCCTTATGATCCTCAACCCCCCCAAAAAAATACTGAACCTTAATTTATATATAAAACCCAAACATAAACTATCTCTAGATGTTCTCCAACTTGAGAAGTGAGAAGGACTCAGGTTCTTCTACTTACTTGCTCTGCAGTCTTTGACAAGTTCTTTAACTTCTCTGGTACTCAGAAAATACTATAGCTAGAGAGGACATGCAAGAAGCTAGGTAGCACAGTGGATAGAGCATTGGGCTTGGAATCAACAAGTCTCATAAGAAGACTTCCTGAGTCCAAATGTAGCCACAGGCACTTATTATGTATGACCTAGACAATCACTTAACCTTATTTACCTCAGTTACCTCAAAAGCCCACAGTAGGTTTTTAATAAATGTAGTTACCTTGACTTGACATGACCATCCCATTCATAAACATCAAACAAGGAATGGGATTAATCATACTTAGTTCATCTAGTGCACAGATTTTTGCAAAGAAACTGTATATTACAAAATGCTTTGTAATCATAAGTTCCCTACAAATGTGCAGCATTTCAAACTATAACCAATTTGTGCATTTTAAATTCTCTGCGGTTTCTTAGACATCTGTGTTATCTGTCTGAGACTGCAACCCTGTAATATCAGGGAACCAGCTCAGCTAAATATCTCATGCAAATAAAGGCCTCATAAAGGCTGTCTCATGATAAAAATGCTACCCATCTCAATTTGGAAATGCTAATTCTTTCCCCTGGAATTGTCCCTACTAATTAGCAGTGAACAGAACTGATCTCAGTTCTCTAGATGTTGTTTGGCTGTGGGAGAGTACAAAATGACTAGCAGCAATCTTAGTCAGTTCCTCCAGAGTGGACCTGGAAGGGAAGGTGTGGTGATGAAAATCAATCTTGTTGTGTGAGCTTAAGCAAAGCAGTCCATTTCTTTGAACTTCAGCTTTCTGACCTATAAAACGGAGGGGTGTTGGACTAAATAATCTAAAAAGGGATGTGATATGGCAACAAGAAGATTATATGATGATCAATTCTGATAAATGTGGCTCTTTTCATCAATGAGGTGATTCAGGCCAGTTCCAATGATCTTGTGAGAGTCATCTGTCTCAGAGAGAGGACTGTGGGAACTGAGCGTGGACCACAACATAGTATTTTCACTTTTTTGTTGTTGTTTGCTTGCATTTTGTTTTCTTTCTCGTTTTTTTTTTTTTCCTTTTTGATCTGATATTTCTTGTGCAACACAATAATTATGGAAATATGTATAGAAGAATTGCACTTTAACATATATTGGATTACTTGCTGCTAGGGGAGGGGTTGGAAGGAAGACAGTGAGAAAAATTTGGAACACGATTTTTTGTTTTGAAAATAAAAAAGCCTTAATAAAGATAAATACAAAAAAAAAAGAACTATGAAGACTGAATGTAAATCAATATATGCTGTGTTCAATTCTTTTTTCTGTTCTTTTTTCTCACCCATGGTTTTTCCCCTTTGTTTTGATTTTTTCCTCTCAACATGATTGTATTAAATATGTATACATATATATAATAAAATATATTTCAAAAAAATATAAAAAATCAATATATGCTATGTTCACTTCTTTTTTCTGTTTTATTTTCTCGCCCATGGTTTTTCCCCTTTGTTCTGATTTTTTCCTCTCAACATGATTGTATTACATATGTATTTACATATATATGTAATAAAATAAATTTCAAAAAAATAATAAAAAGAGATGTGATGTAGTGGACTTGGGTTTGGATCTTATACTAACTGTGTACTTGTAGGCAAGTCACTTGACCAAATAGAGCCTCAGTTTCCTTTCCTGTGAAACTGTTATATAGCTATAGTATTCCTTATAGGGCTGTTGTGATCTTCTCATGAGATATCCCATCCAAAGTATTTCAAAAACATTAAAATTCAATGTAAATGTCAGCTATTACTATTATTATTAATAAGAACATTTCCAGCTCTAAGCTTGATGACGCATTGATCTTATGACTATTCTCTTCAGTATTTCCCTATGGACTTGCTAGAATCTCTAGTCTGTTGACTCTTCCCTTCCTTGTCTTTCCTCAGGCCCACTCTCTGAGTCACTGTGTTGGAAGGGTTTTCTAGATGCCATGCAGTCCATTTTCCTGTCTCCAGGAAAGCTTGACACTCATTAGTCTAAAAGAAAAAAAAAAAAAGTCACGGGTCACTAAACCTTAGGGATTATCAACCCCAAGGGTTTTGCCCAACACTTAAGAACCTGGGCACTTTGTGGTCTTAGCACTGAGTATGGGTCTGGGTAGACACCCGAAACAAAGACTGTTTTAAGTTCCCCAAATAAAATTTCTCTTTCCCATTAGGAAAGTCCCTGGGTTCCAGACATGAGGACATCTGTCTGTCTGCAGTGACGCTATTGCTTGGGCACCGGGGTAAGGAACAGGCGTGGGTGAGAAGACACACGTCTCTTTCTCTTGGGATCTCGGGGGGCGCGTTTGCTCCCTGATGCACAGGTGTTTCGGGGAGCCTGAACTTAGGAATTATGTTTGGATCTGTCCCTTTCCCCTTCCACTTTTTTTTTTTTTTTTTTTTCCAGACAGAGCTAAAATTCTGTTTGGGGCTGTCCGTGTGTCTCTTTCCCCTTCCACTTTTTTTTTTTTTTTTTCCTTCTGGACACTGAACTGGAATTCTGTTTGGGTCTGTCCATGTGTCCCTTTCCCCTTCCACTTTTTTTTTTTTTTTCCTTCTGGACACTGAGCTGGAATTCTATTTGGGTCTGTCCATGTGTCCCTTTCCCCCTCCCCTTCTTTTTTTTTCTGGACTCTGAGCTGGTCCCTTCCCTAGCTCAGCCTGAGTGACAATCCAACAGCTATGCATGCTAAGCCAGGAGCTCAGAGGGCATTCGATTGTTCCCGTCTCTGGTCCTCCTGGTGCTTCGAGGACTCATCCAGGCTCCCAGCTCCTCTTACCCTTGGATCAACAGGGACCTTTCAGATGCGGGTAAATAAGTAATCATTCCAGCCCACAGCTTCTTCTGTCCCCAACCACCAAACTTTTTCCTCAGCTGCCAATTCTTAAGGGCATGACCTAGTGAAGAATAATTTCCCCCAACACACAACTTCCTCCCAGGCACCCAACCCTCCCACCTCCCATGGGACCCTCATTCTCACGTTCACCTCGTTCCTTCGGCTCCCTCTCTATTTTGCTAGCTGGAACCCACAATTACAGACTTTGACCTCAGGCCCTTTCGGGTGAGAAGGAGCCAGAAGGGAAGTCTTCCCTGAAACCTGGTAAGGTTGAGGTCAGTGGCTCCGAGCCTACTTGGCTCCCTTCTCAGCCTGTTTGGCCTGAGGAGGTGTCTCTGGCCAAGGCTAGGGCCGCATGACAGAAGGGGCAGTCTGGAATGACTCTGCATCCACAGGGTGAGCTGGCTGTTCAAAGCTAAGGCCCTGGCCAGGCCCACTGTTTCCAGCACTTTACCAAATTGCTCCCATGTTGCTTTGGTATTTGCAGATTGGCATTTACTCCCCTAAATGCTGAAATGTAAAAGGTGTTAGGTTGGTTGGCTTTCTGGGAGGCAGCTTGTTGTAGGAGATAAAATGGACAGAGTATTGGACTTGGAGTAAGGAAGAGCTGGGGTCAGATTCGGCCTTGATAATGAATGACTACTTGTTTGGTCCTGGACATCTCATCTCCCCTCCCCAGACCTTTATTTCCCCCTCTGTAAAATGAAGATGTTGGGTGTGATGGCCTCTAAAGTCAATTCCACCTCTAAATTTATTGATCCTATGTATTCTTTGCCTGAGAAAAAGTTCTTCTTTGATTCAAGAATTTGATCTTGAATAATCATTATATCAGACAAGTAAAGGTCCTGTTAAAATTTGTTTCCCATTCTTATTTTCCTAGCAAAACTTCAGAGTAAATATAAGAACTTTGTCTTTGAAATTACTATGGTGTCCCAAGGAGACACCTTGCCCATCTCTCTTCAGAGGATTCAAGAATTTGATCTTGAACAATCATGATATCAGGCAAATAAAGGTCCTGCTAAAACTTAGTTTCTCAGCAAAACTTCAAAGTAACCATAAGAATTTTGTCTTTGAAATTATTATTAAGGTGTACCAAGGAGACACCTTGCCTCTCTTCAGACATCTTGATCTCAAGATCAAGAATTTGATCTTGAACAATCATGATATCAGGCAAATAAAGGTCCTGCTAAAACTTAGTTTCTTAGCAAAACTTCAAAGTAACCCTAAGAATTTTGTCTTTGAAATTATTATTAAGGTGTACCAAGGAGACACCTTGCCTCTCTTCAGAGGATTCAAGAATTTGATCTTGAACAATCATGATATCAGGCAAATAAAGGTCCTGCTAAAACTTAGTTTCCTAGCAAAACTTCAAAGTAACCATAAGAATTTTGTCTTTGAAATTGTTATTAAGGTGTTCCAAGAAAACATCTTGTTCATCTCTTTTCCACCATTGGCCCATGGGGAAAGAATGCAGAAGAGACCTTCTAGTTCACCCATTGCTTTCCTTGCCATGAGCCCAATGATGTCCCTTATACCAAGTTAGACCCCTTGTTAAACTAATAAATCCATTCAGGAGGGAAGGGCTAGATAAGACTATTGTCTTTACAGAGTAAATTATTCTTTAGTTCCAGTTGTCCTAATCTGTACTTTGCCACTGAGCCCAGATGGTTGTGGAGAAATAAGTGAGACTGGTGCATTTGCACAGACATCCCTTACTTAAATTCAATTTACTTGCATATCATGGCATGACCTCCCTAATGTCATGGTCTTCTTCAAGAACTAAGGACAAACAAAAACAATTCTGTAGAAGACAGAATGGCCAGGATAATAAGAATTTCATCCTATTCATACATATTTTTGATTTCATTGGCCAGTTTTTCATCCTATGTTGCTTAGAAACAATGAGTATTTTGGTATGGCAATATTTATCAAAAATATTTTAAAAGAATTTAGCTAGCCATCTTATATTCAGGTAATTCCATAAAGCAAAAGAATCAAATTCATGACCTAGCCTGCAAAACTCCTGAGTGGGTCCAAATTTTATTAAGCTGTTTAGTAAAATCATTAAAAATATAAAACAATATAAATAATGTTTAATTTGTGGTTTTCTAAGTAAATATGTGGCTACAGGGATGTTTGTAGTTGAATACAACACTACTGATATATTGAACAAAAATTTTGTCTATGATGATGACTGGTTCTAATATGAATATTCTTCCTACATTGTCATGACTTATCAGTATGTATAGGGCATTCAAATCAGACTAGTATCTCTCCTGGGAGGACTTACCAATAACTTTTTAGGGTTTCTTATCTACCTTTGGTATTCAAGTCTCCCCTATGGTTCCAAGAAACTATAGCAAGTATAATGACCACACCTGAGTAAAAGTGCTCTGCAGACAGGCTAAACTACGTTGAGGGTAACCAAAAGGCCTCAGATGTGTTAGGTGAGTTAGGAGATGTCGACACTAAGAATGTGAACACTTTCCTTGGTCTAATGGGTGGATGAGAATAATTTGTTCCAACAGCCAAGAAGGCACCTGAAGCAGGCTCAGCTGGGCACTAAGGCCTTGGTCAGACATCAAAGATGTCAAGGTTATTCATCACATCCTGGGTCATCACCAGTTGTCTTGACTTTTATCTTGATATGGGACTTTGATGACTCTGGAAGAGAGTAAAACTAGTGATCTTATGCAACTTAAATCCAAAGCTCACTTAAATCCAATTCACATACAAGTTAAGACATCATTCCCATGATGTCATTGTTCCTTTTGAAAAAGGAAGGACAAACAACAGATTCTTATTACAGTATCTCACTTGGTGAATGTATATAAAACAATTTTCTCCTTCCCTCATTTTTTTTTTTACACAGCCTCTTCAATTAGATTTACAAAACAAAGCAAGAAAGCATATATACCAGCCTTTGATGGGTATATTTTATTCCTGGTTAAGAGCCTATGTTCCCTACATCTGAATTTTATTCTCTAATTTCATTTCTTAGTCATCTGTTGTTGACTTTCCAAATAAGCTTTTATCTTTTGAATCCCCTGTTTTCAATGATCCAGAGTGATGAAAATATCACTCTTTTGGACTTCAGTTTATTTCCCAATACGTCGTAATATGAGCAATGTTTTCTGGGATTCTTCTGGTAGCATCACTTGTGCTCATGTGAATCACCAGACTCAATTGAGTAATCAGTCAAACAATGAGAGTTTGTTAAGTGACTACTTTGTCCTGAAGATGGAAAGGCACAAAAGTTAAACTGACTCTACCCTCAGGGCACTTATATTCTAATAGCAGAGACATATAAATATACAAGCACATTTAGAATATGCATGAAATGAATACTAGATTGTTTTGGAACTGAAGACACTAGTACTGGTGGGAGTAGCAGAAGCTTTCTTTGAAAAAGGTGGTATTGGAGCTGAATTTTGAAGGAAACCAGGGATTTTGATAATTGGAGATAAAAAAAAAAGAGAGAGTATATTCCAGATACAGGGGATAGCCAATAAGGGAAAAACATATAGACTGAAGATAGAATATTGTTTGTAAGGAATAATGGGGCAGTATGGCTAGACTGTGAGTGATGAAGAGGCCCTCCATGAGGACTGTCTTTCTCTCCCTCCCTTCCTTTCACCCTCTTTCCTTCCATCTCTTCCTGCCTCTTTTCCTCTCCTGCCTCCCTTCCTTCCTTCCTTCCTTCCTTCCTTCCTTCCTTCCTTCCTTCCTTCCTTCCTTCCTTCCTTCCTTCCTTCCTTCCTTCTTTCCTTCCTTCCTCATAAAATTTTAAAAGACTGGGAAGATAGGAAGAAGCCAGGTTGAGAAGTGGTTTATAGTTCAGACATAGGAATTTATATTTGATCTCAGAGGTAACAGAGAGCCCCAGGGGAGTGATTAATAGTCATCCCATTCTGACAGATCTTGGGAGGCTCTTATCATCCCTTGGATTCATGCCTTTGAAAGATGACAGACCTCTCTATTGTTATTATTAAGTTGACAAATAGTTGCCTCCCTGCCCCAAGCAAGAAGTTGACACTGTTCTTCTCTTCTTCTGACCCTTATTGGATATCTTTCCTGACAACAGCTTGGACCTACTTTATCATTCCTTGGAGGACAACCAGCTACTTCTTACTCAGATCATTCACACTAATTTTTTTTTAACTTTTAAGGACACCTCCTTCCTTGAATCTGGGTGTAAAGTTCTCTCACTCTCCAACCTCCTAACATAGACTGAATTTCTTTTTGGTCTCTTCACATCCTTCCCTTAAGGTATGATATGTAAAATGGTACTATGGGGGGAGTGGTTGGTGTGAGGTCAGGAAGAACCAATTTAATTTTCTTCTGACAGCAGTTGTTGTGTAACTGAATAAGTGATTTACTCACTTAGCTTGAATGTGCCTCTGGCAACCCCATAGACCTTATTTAGAAATACTCCCCAAAGCCAAAGATAGGCAGAAATTCTGGATTATTGACATCAACAGAAAAAGTTAATGCTTCCCTTTAGCCAAGAGTTTCAATCTCTTTCTCTCCCAGACTTTTGTCAAATTATATTAGAGAAAACTAAGTTTAAGAAGATTTTTAAAAAGTCATATAAAAAAATGCTACAAATCATTATTGATTAGAGAAATGTATATTAAAACAACTATGAGGTATCAGGTGATACCTCTAATCAATAATGATTTATAGCATTTTTGGGGGGTTCCCTCTCCCCTTTTATTACACTTCATTAACCTCACATTTCTCAGATTGGCTAAGATGACAAGAAAAGATAATGATAAATGTTGTGGGGGATGTGGAAAAACTGGGACACTAACTAATCATTGGTGGAATTGTGAGCTGATCCAGCCATTCTGGAAAACAATTTGGAACTAAGTCCAAAGAGCTATGAAACTGTGCATACCCTTAGATCCAGCAGTGCCATTACTGGGTCTGCAAAGCAAAGATTTATAAAAGAAGGAAAATGACAGACATGTGCAAAAATGTTTATAGTAGCTCTTTTTGTGGTGTCAAAGAATTGGAAATTGAATGGATGCCCATTAATTGGAGAATGACTGATTAATTTATGGTATATGGATATAATGGAATGTTATTGTTCTATAATAAATAACAAGCAGATTGATGTTAGAAAAGCTTGGATAGACTATATAAACTGATCCTGAGTGAACCAAGCAGAACCAGGAAAAAACATTGTACCCAACAATATCAAGATGATCAACTTTGATAGACTTGGCTCTTCTCAGCAATTCAGTGATCCAAGACAATTCCAATAAACCTTGAATGAAAAATACCATCTGCAACCAGAGAGAGAGAGAGAGAGAGAGAGAGAGAGAGAAACTATGAACACTGAATGAAAGGAAGCACACTATTTTCACTTTTATTTTCCTTCTGTTTTTTTTCAATTTTTTTTTCTTTTTGTTCTTATTTTCCCTCTCCCAACATGATTCATATGGAAATATGTAAAAAAAGAATGTATAACTTAAAAAAATAAAAAAAAACAAATTTGAAAAAAAAAGAAAAAAATAAGTAACTATACATCAAGATTATCAAAGCATCATCAAAGCAGTTTGAATGCTGATTGAGACACCTATCTACCTCCACCCAACCCCATTCTCAGTCAACTTCTCATTTCCAAGAGACTATCCCTCTTTTGGATTCCTTTGGCTTCTACTACATGTTGTAAGCTCTACAAAGGCAGAGGCTATCTTTCTTCCCTCCTCCTCTTCCCCTCCCACCCTCATTTGTATCCTCTGTTCTTAGCACAGTGCCTGGCACACAGTAGGTGCTTAACAAATGCTTGTTGCCTATTGACCAGCCAGTTTCTACTGGTTTGGCTTCATGCATTCAACATTTATAAAACACTATATATAAGGGCAGCTAGGTGGCAGAGTGGATAGAGCACCAGCCCTGAAGTCAGGAGGACCTGAATTCAAATTTAACCTCAGACACTTAACACTTCCTAGCTGTGTGACCCTGGGCAAGTCACTTAACCCCAATTGCCTCAAGGGAAAACAACAACAACAACAACAAAAACCAACAAAAACCCCACTATATATATAACATATACTATACTATATACAATATTTGATATATATATATATATATAATGTATTATATACAACAGTATACTATATGGAAATATACTATATTCGATATATATCATGTGCTATATACAAAAATATAATATATGGAAAATACTGTTCTGGGTCCTAAAAGAAGTACAAAAATGACTAAGACATAGTCTTTGCCTTCAGGAGCTATAGTTTAGTAAAAGAAGGAAGGACATGGACTCAGATAAAAATAAAATAGAGAATAGGATAAATGCTTAAGAGGAATGGTATATCTTTCTTTTTTGAAAGAGACCAATGACATCATGGGTGATGTCATAACTTATGCATGAATTATATTTAAGTGAAGTAGAGTTGTAGGAAGTCATCAATTTCACTCTCTCTCCCTGAATCACTGAAGTCCAGGGACAAAAGTCAGGAAGACTGGTGATATATCGCCTGGGATGCAGGGCATGACCTTTGCATCTTCCACGCCTGACCAAGCTCTAAGTGGCCCATAGAACCTGTTTCAGATGATTTCGTGGTCATTGGAACAAATTATTCTTATCTTCTCATTCTGCTAAGGAAAACCTTCACTTAAATTTTGAGCCTATCAGTTATCTTCAACCTTGTTTAGCCTATCTGGTAAGATGGTTTAACAGGTTATAAATGCTGTTCTTGGAGCTAAAGGTGGATGAGCAGAGGTGCTAGTTCTCCATGAATATCCCATATTAGAACATCATCATTATCACTATCAAAAAGATAAGAAATAAAGATAAATATAGGTATGGGTATATATAGGGATAGTATATAGGGACAGCTAAAGATAATTATCTATGATTTCCGTGACACAGAAAACAACTCCTACTAATGCAAGTTGCTATCTTCTCTGCAATTTAGGATTTTAGAGACGTGATAGTACCACTGAGAAAATAAATGACTCACCTAAGGTCACACAGCTAGTGGGTGTCAGGACTTGAGTCCAGGTCTTCCTAGTTTCTTCTATCCACTATGCTAACAATGCCCTATCTGCATATGGTACTATTCTGGACACTTTGTAGAACAGTACCAACAGCCCTTGTCTTCTAAGATCTTCTAGTCAATGCAATGTTGAGAAGACATTCAGGGAACATGCAGACTGCAAACTGAAAATATGGAATAGCTACACTAATTGAGAGGCAATGGGAGAAAAACATGTAGATGAGAGATAGAGTATTTATGTGGAGAATAATAATAGGACAGTATGGCTGGACTGTGAGTGATGAGGATGCCCTCCATGAGGACTGTCTTTCTCTTCCTTCCTTTCTCCCTCCCTCCTTCTCTTCTCTACCTCCATCTCTTCTTCCCTCCCTCCCTCCCTTCCTTCTTTCTTCCTCCTCTTTTTTCCCTCCCACCTTTTTTCCCTCCTTCCCTCCCTTTCTCCCTCTCTCCTTGCCTTCCTCCCTCCTTCTTTCCCTTCCTTCCTCCCTCCTTCTTTCTCTTCCTTCTTTCCCTTCTTTCCTTCCTTCCTTCCTTCCTTCCTTCCTTCCTTCCTTCCTTCCTTC
>JAJPUD010001612.1:307997-385927 GCA_023553655.1 Myrmecobius fasciatus
TTCCTTCCTTCCTTCCTTCCTCCCTTCCTTCCTTCCTTCCTTCCTTCCTTCCTCCCTTCCTTCCAATCTACTCTGGATAGGGCTAAGACACAGTTCACTAATATATATCCAAATCATAATAGGGACTCAGACTAAACCAAACCCCTATTCTCATCTTCAAAACATTGCAGTTACTTCTGAATTTGTGGCTATAACTTCAACCCAAGATTCCAACTTTAATTTTCTTGGTCTTTGTGACAATCTTTCTTGTATAATTTTTAAATAGCCCCTTCTCCCATTATGGAGCAAGAAGAAAATGTCCTTTTAATCCCAGGCTTTCAAAAGCTGAGTGCCAAATTAAGATGCAGTGAACTTTACTTTTGCCCCTGTATTTTGTTTCTTTTCTCTTTCTATAGATCCTCAGCACCTGGGCTTTAGAAAGCTCTAGGAATGAATGAGTGGAATTTGTAAGGGGGGAGTATTCCTCTTTAGGCAGCTGCAACCAGCTTTGGAAAGTTCCCATCTTGACAGAGGGGAATCTTCTCAACCCTCATCCATGCCAGATCATCTTGGTGTGGGGGGTGGGGGAAGAAAGGAGGGGTTCCAGTTGGATTAAGAAGGATAGATTCACCTGAGGGAGCTTAGAGGGCTTGTGTGACATACTGAGCTTCAGAACTTTTATCTCTAGTGAAATGGAGCAGTTGGATGTAATCCTTCCCAAAATGTCAAGGAGAGAGCATGGATAGGAGACTCATAGTAACATAAACTGTAAGCAGCCATCTCCAATCTCATTTTACAGTTGAGAAAATTGAGGTCCCAGAAGATTTATTTAAGGTCACACATATAATAAGCATTAAAGGCTCGATTAGAACTCGTCATCTATCTCTAGAGCCAATATTCTTTCTACCATACCATGGTGACTATTAAGAAGAAAGAATAGAAGAACAGAAAGAAAACCTGGCTCCTATTAACACCTAAAGGAAAAATTATTTGGAGACCTAAGGAAAAAAAAAACTATATAAATAAACTCTAAATTCATCTTTGCCATGAACAATCCTGTAACCTCCCATAGTTCAAGTTTCAAAAGCTCTGGGGGCCAGACAAATGATCCTCTCTCTGATGGCCTCTACCTGTCCTACAACAGCTGGGTCCAGGCAGCTCTCTCAGTATGTAAATCCACTCAGTGAAACTGGAGCCATGTTTTTGCTAATAGGAAAGCAGTCCCCTGTCTCTTCCCCACCCTCCTTTCCCCCCAAAGATACAGACACACACATACACACACACAGAGCTGAGGGTAGTGGTAGGGGGGTCAGGTGGGGGAGGATTAGAGTTTTATCAAAATACATCTGCAGAAATCCTCCCAAGGATAACAATCAGTCCAGAACTCCTGCCTGCTGCCAGGGGCCAGGCCTGGGGGTGGGTGGGGAAACACCAGCTGGCCCAGGAATGAAAGTTTCCCTCTGGGTTGTAGACTTTGCCAGGTGCAAGTTTCCTTTTTATTTATATTTTCTTCTGCTTTTTGAGTTGGGAGAGGAGGGGGAAACTGGCTGTTTCCCCTCAAGCATCAGGTAGTGGCAGCAGCTGCTGTAAAATATCAAACTTGACATGAGCCCTTATATACCCTAAACTGGAACCCACAGTTGGGAGTGAATCAGGCCCTCTCTGGGGAATTGGGGGCTGGGTTCTAGGCAAAACCCCCATTGTTTGGACTCTGGCAAATGAAGGCATCTTCAGGAGATGGGGTTCACCTCATCCTAGACTCCACCTCCAGGCAGGGCTTGTCTTGGACAGCTCAGACTGGATGGAAGGAAGGAGGGGGGAAAGATGAGGAAGAAACATTATTTGATCTTAAAAATGGCTACAACAGGGGAACTTTTGGTCATTTATTGCAATATTCCTCACTGTTAAAGGGAAATACTTCTCCTTTTTTTCTTGCTCCTTGTCCTTCTTCCTTCTCTTCCTCCTCCTCCTCCTTCTCCTCCTTTTTCTCATCTTCCTTTTCTTCTTTCTCTTCCTCCTCTTCCTCCTCATCCTCCTTTTTCTCCTCTTCCTCCTTTTTCTCCTGCTTTTTCTCCTCCTTGTTCTTCATCGATCTCTTTCTCTTCCTCCTTCTCCTCTTCTTGTTCTCTTCCTCCTCTTCCTTTTTTTCCTCCTCCTCCTTGTCCTTCATCTTCCTTCTCTTCTTCCTTCTCCTCCTCCATTTTTCATCTTCTCTTCTTCCTCCTCCTCCTCTTCTTTTTCCTCTTTTTTCTTCCTCTTCCTCCTCCTTCTCTTATTCTTTTTTCTATTTTTCTTCCTCTTCCTTTTTTCTTCTTCCTTCTTTTGCTCCTCTTTTTCTTTTCCTAAAGATATGTGTAAAATTCAGTTCTCAACTTCTTTATAAACATTCAAGGTCACAATGTATATCAAATATAACAAAGGATGGTGTTTATTTCACTTCAAAGGTCATGAAAAACATTATGGGCTTCTTTTTTAAAGTAGCCCATAAATTTCCAATACAATCAATTCTCCCCTTACTAGTGGTTACTGCCTTTTACTCTAGGGACATATGAAGGATTTTAACATTATCCTTAGTTTTTTTAGACTTCTCATAGAGAGGAAACAAGCTTCATATTGCAAGAAAAATAACTTCTAACATTTCATTGATTCCGATTTTTAATCTCTCAGGGCCTAAGTAGGCCTCTAAGCTCATCATACTATCTGAAGGTTTTGGATTTTTCTTGGAAAGGAAATAAATTTAGTTTATCTAAATAGATGACTCCCTTTTCCCACCCTCATTTTTTGGAAAAAGTCATCATGGTAGTACCAGAGAGCAAATCTAGGTTTTTGATTCCTGTTACTCAATCTTTTGTTGCTGCTGCTCTAAAAAAAGCTCTAAAGCTTTTAAATCACAGGTTTCATCCTCATTTCAGGATTTCTTCATGATTGTCCAGGGTTTCCACAAATTTCCTATACCCATCCAGAAGGCTCAAGTTTCCATTACTCTCATAATTTGGTCCTCTCTATTGTCACCATCTCTCCACCTTAAAGCTTATGATAATGTTTCTCCCTAACTAAAAGCAGAAACTTGTGGTAGGAACTCTTCCATTTCTTTGTCAAGGTAGGACTCTATTGCGGACTCAAGTGGTTGAAAAGATTTCTTATTGGTCTTTGATGACACCTGTAAGTATGAACATGTGCATTTGAAATGGACCTCTTCCCTACCCCCTCCAAGGTTGTCATTAATGACTGAGAAAAGAAACTGTGTGGATAAATAGGCTTTTCCTCTTTCCATTCTATGGAAGTTTGCTCACTGACTTGCCCAGTGGAAAAATGCAAATAGGGAAGTTCTAAACAAAAAACCAGACCTGAAAGTGCTCTCAGCCCCGTCAATGAAATATTCCTGGAACTGGTCACACTTCTTCCATAGGGAGATCAAATAAAAAGACCAAACAAAGTCTTTCTTCCATATGTGTTCATTAAATTTGACTTGGTTCCTCTCATCAACCTTCTATACTTGATTTGTCTCTGGTAGATCATAGCTCAGTATGATTATCGCTGTATATCTCAACTCAATTTCATATTGTCTTAGATTCATAAAGCTGCTATATTCTTCTGTTGACTCATAATAAATTTGTAATTTCTTAAAACTTGAGACCTTTTTAAAGCAAACTTTCTTGAGTCATATTTCTTCCATTTTTAAAATTATAGAATCAATTTTCTGAACCCAAGTTTAGGACTTTATTTTTATATCTATACAAAGATATATAGCTATAAATATACCTATATACACACATATAAAGTAAATATGTTAGGTAAACATATAATTTGTATATATTGAATAAACAAATGTTTATATAACACATATAAATTATACATTTATGTATAATTTTGTATATATATGTATATATATATATATATGTATGTGTTTATATATTATGCTTCTTATTAGATTTTGCCTAACAAACTAGTATCTTGAAATTTGGGGGTTCCTAATTGTTATCCAATGAATTAGTTATCCTTCTCAGCTTGTTGTCATCTACAAACTTGATAAGCATACAATTTGTGTCTTCATCCAAGTAATTGATATAAATGTTAAATAGCAGAGGGCCAAGTTCAGATCTTTGTAGCACTCCATTGAAGACCTTCTTCCAAGTTGACACAGAGCCACAAATGACTATTTGAGTGTTGGATCCAATTGTTCTACTGGTTCTGAATCTACTCAAATATACTATGATCTAGCCCATAGCTCTCAATTTTGTCAACAAAGACAGCAAGACAGACTTTATTAAATGCTTTGCTGATGATTAGGTAATTCTAGGTATCCCATTGACTTATTTAATAAATATATATATTTTTTAAAAATGTGCTTATTCTTGTATGATCCTTTCTGGGTAAAGCCATGTTAAATATCAGTAATTATTGCTTCCTCATTAAACCATTCCTTTAATGTTACACTCTTTAATTTTTCCAGGAATCAAAGTCAAACTCACTGGCTTAGGGAAGTGAAAGCTGATAAATTGCCTGAGAAACAAAAAGTAAGGGAAAAATGGGAAATGAGGTGAATATAGAGGTCAAGATGGAGGTTTTGGTTTCACCCCTCCTGTTTTGTCACCAATCCATGCTTTTGGGGGCCATTAAAAAAACAACAGCTGGGAGACTGAGAAGATAGCCATAGGCTCCAGCTCCTGGGGAAGGCCTTCAATTTCTTCTCTTGCAAAATCAGAGTATTTCAGAGATTTGGCCCTTCCATCAGAGACCAGATGGATAAAAGACACAGGCAGGGGTAATAACCAAGCAAACCAAAAAAAGTGGTGGAAAGAATCCAGAAATAAAGCTGGGAAATCCAGTTACAGCAGGAGGAGAATGAAAGAGACAGATGAAGTGGAGGGTGAAGATTCCTTGGGGAGATGGGTGGGACCCAGTCCAGGGACGGGTGGTGGAAAATCTCAGTGGGTGCCAGGAGGAAAATGAATTGGGTGAGAGGCCATTGGGGGAAGGGAGGGCATAGGGCAGGACCAACAGGGATTACAGACCCCGAGTGAGAGATGATTAGAATCAACAAAATTGGTTTCAGACAGCTGGAGCAAAGCTGGAAGGGCAAAAACAGCAAAAGGGGAGAGAGAATGATAGGGGGGATTGGTGGTGATGGGAGTCAGAATATGATGTGTAAGTTTAGGTGATAACATTTTGACATGTAGTCCCCCAGTGGTGCTCTTTCTTATTTTTATAGCTTGCAAAGTGTTGAGCAGAGATGGGACTATGCTGTGAGAAAAGCTCAAGTTTTCTTAAAACAACATATGTCAACTGGCCTTCTGGCCCCATTGGCTCTTTTTGAAAGACTTTCCCTGTGGAGCACTTTGTCTCTGTTGGAGGAGTAGATAACAGAGAGTTGTAGGGTTGGGAGAAGAAATGCTTTGGCTTCTTCTCTTGCAGGAGCACATTGTGCTCCATTGACCTTCCTCTCTCTCTTACCTTGTTCTTCTAGGAACAAGATGGTCTGTAAATACTCAGAGAAATGTAGGAGGTAACAAGATCAATTAATCAGTCAACAAACATTCATTTACTGCCTCTTATGTGCCAGGAACTGTGCAAAGTGCTGGTGACACAAAGAAAAAAATCAAAATAATTCTTGCCTCCTTGGGCTTTATATTTTAAGAGGAGAGACAATATGTGCCTAGACCTAGGAGTTACACTTGTACTACCAGCTTGTGCTACCAGCTGACTACACCAGAAAAAAAATCTCATGTAAAAGGTGGTTTTTAAGTTGAATTTTGGTTCAGAATGATTCCAAGGAGCAGTGGTGAATAGAAAAAGCATTATAGGCAGGGGGTTCAGTCTGTGGAAAGATATGGAGATCAGAAATGGAGTATTATGTGTGAACAACAGCAAATAGGTCCATGATTATATTGTGGAATATATGAAAATGAAAAGACTGGAAAGATAGGAAAAAGTTAGGTTGAAAAGAGTTTTAAGTGTTCAAACAGGGCAGTTTATGATTCAATTAATTAGTGGTTAAAAAAAAAAAGGAGCCACTTGAATTTATTGAGTAGTAGAGTGAACTGGATAGAAATTGAAAAACCAACTGAGGAGGATAGATTCCTCATGTGCCTTGATTTCACTGTTAAAGAGACTTCATTTTCCAGCATTACCGGGAGATGATTGGAAGGGAGAAAAGGGTATGGAAAAAGAAAAGGGAAAAGGAATTTTAAATGAAGATGGTAATAAGAAAAGACTATCTTCTGAGTTTCAGAAAGTCAAAAGCCTTCTTGTAGTCAAAGAATTAGTAAGTTCTTACTTTAGGTATTTTCTCTTAACTGAATTGACTTGTTCTTTCCTCCTAGTGAATCCATTTCTTTAAAGGTGGTGTATAGTATTTTCTGAGTGGGTCACAAATGCAATTTTTCCTTCCTAGGACTGAATTCTAAAGATGCAAGGCTGTAAAGGAGCTTTGAAGGTCACGGAGGCCAGTTCTCTGTCTTCATAAATCACCAACCCTAGCTAAACCTAGGAATTTTTCCCATTCTTAAAGATCTCTGAGAAAAGAGACCCCATTGTCCCCCAAGTATTTTAGTGCTTTGCTTTCCTTGTGTCTTACCAAAATCTATCATGCTATAAACTCATCTTTTTCTTTTCTCTTTCTTTGGAGGGTGACAGTTGGCCACCTTCACTTTGTAGGAGACAATCCGACTTGAAAATACTCTAGCCATTTAGGATGTGGGAAAAAATAAGTCATACTTCTTGTCATGGTTCTGAAAAGTACACAGCTGCTGAGGTCTAAAGAATAATGGAAATGACAGACATTAGCCATGAAGAAAGACTAGTATAGGAAAGAGAGAATTACAAAATCACAGAACCATGAAATTGTAGAATTAGAAGGTACCTTAGAGATTATCCATCCTGACTTCCCTCTCAGTGCAAAAATCTTAGAGTTTGAGAACTGGGAGGACCTTCAATGGCCATCTAGTTCAATTTATACACAAAAAGAATCCCTTCTATAACATACATAACAAATAATCATTTAATTTCTGCTTGAAGACCTCCATGGAGAGTGGGATCTACTGTCACTCTAGGCAGTCCATTTCACTTTTGGACAGGTTTAATTATTAGGAAGTTTTACTTGACATCAAGTCTACTTTGGTCCCTTTGAAATATCTACCCTTATTGCCCTCTGGGACCAAAAAAGAATAAACTTAATTTCTCTCTCAAGATGGTAACCTTTCCAATATTTGAAGATAGTTATTCTGTTTCCCTTGAGTCTTTTCTTTCCCAGACTAAAAGCACTGGCCGTTTCTTCAAACTATCCTAATCTGATACACTTTCAAGGCCCTTTGCTCTTCTGATTGCCATTTTCTGGACAGTCTCTAGTTTTTCAATATTCTCCTTACATTTTAAGGCCTAGAACAAAATGCAACATTCCTAATAGGATCTGACAAGGGCAGAGTACAATAGATAGTGCTAGTACGTATTAAACATATACTATGGCATAAAGTGGTGATTTAACTTCATTTCTGACAGAATGCTTTCAGGTTTTCACAGCAATTCTTGTCAAATGAAAAATTCTTTGTTTAGGAGTTTATCATATACTGAGTTTTTGAATTAATTTTTTTTCTAAATTTTACTTTGGTTTGTTTTACTAATCTTTTTTATTTTAAAAAATACTAAAGGTTTTTTTTTGATGATTACTGTTTTATAATATACTTTGAGTCAATGGGAATAATATTTCTCCTTTATTTCTACCTTTTACTTACTTTTTTTCCCTTAATATCCTAGGTATTTTGTTCCTTCAAATAATTTTGGTTTTATTCTGTATTACACTATATAGTGTTCCTTTGGTAGTTTGTTTGGAATAGTAATAAATTTATTAATTAACTTTTTAATATTTATATTCTATTTTATATTATAGCTTTCATAGGATTGTTATTTCAAAAGTATTGGCAAGGTTCAGCCATTGAGTTCGAACATCTTTGCCAATTATTTAAGTTTTTCTTTAAGAATCATCTTATAATTTTCTCTAAGTATTGAATGTATTGTGCTGGATTAACTCTGACATTTTATGAATTTTATAACTGTTTTGAATGAAATATCTTTTCTTATTTTTGCCTACTGGATTTAGTTATTGCTACATAGAAATGCTGTTGATTACTGGAGTTTTATTTTGTATCCTGGAACTTTATTAAAGCTATTGTTTGAACAAGTTGGATTTTTTGCTTATTTCCTTGAATTTTCTAAATAAATCAATATGCCATCAACAAATAGAAATAAATTTTCCCCTCATAGTCTGTAATTACAGATTGCTACAGATTACACCTATTTCTTTCTTTTTCTAGAATTATGGCAAATAAAAGCAAGGAAAGAAAAGATTTTTTACTTTATTTTTATGTTTACTGAAGAAATTTTTGGTGTTTTCCCATTGTACATGACAGTAGCTTTTCATTAGAGAAAGAAACTTTCAAAAAATCACAGTAAAAAAAGATTTCCTTTATGCTTCTACTATATAGATTTTTTTTTTAAATTCACTTTTTTGGCAAAAATAAAGGCTGTACTTTGTCAAAGGCTTTTTTTAAAAAAAATCTGTTGATGTAAATATATGTAGTGTGCATTATAAGTTTTCCTTTTTATGGTTAGATTGTTTTGTTAATTCTTAACCATCCTTGGATTCCAAGTATATATCTTATTTAATCATTATGAACTAATGTTTTGGGGATAATATGCTATAATATTTTATATGGATGTGATGATATCTTCAATGTTAGATGTGGTTTGCAGAAGAATTGATAAAAATTAATCCCTTAGGCAATCATGAAGGAAACTCTGATAATAGAGAGCAGTTTAGTTCCTTGGTCCCACCCTATAAAGGTAATCCAGTCAGAAATCCAAGTTATGTCAAGACCCTGAGGCTAAAATTTACCTATAAAATAACTTATGGCCTATGGCTTTGCTGCTACCTTCCTTTGGGTCACCCCATCCAACAATTCTGTTTCATGGTGTCTTTCTCCTTAACCCTCCTGCCATGTATCTCCCCTAATTTCACTGTGCTTCTCAATCCCACTTTTTCTCCTTACAACTAATTAACTCTTTTTAGGGTGTTAAGTCCCTTTCAGGATTTAGCCTGCAGCTAAGGGCATGCTCCAACCTCATGGGTGCTTCTTTCTACTGGATATTTGTGAGGAACTTGTCTTTCATATATTCTTCCAACTCTATTTCTTATTTACTATTTCCAATGTCTATTGCATCCCTTTATTTTATCTGTACCCTCTTCCCTAAATAAATCTACCTTTTGCCAAAGAGAATGGCCATTGTGAATTCTTCACATGATCGAACCCCAACTTTTTGGTTCCTGTCATCATTTAGTGACAAACCCCACATCATAGATCACATCAGATATTTTATTTTTAAAAATTTAAGTGATATTCATTAATTCTAACTAGTGTGCACTTCCCTTTCCTTGTTTCATCATTCCCTGGCTTAGGTATTAGAACAATGTTTGTCTATATGAAGTGACTTAAATAGTAACTTCTTTCTCAATTTTTAAGAATCTTATTAATTGATCTTTAAAAGTTTCATAAAATTCCCTTGCAAATCTTTCTTACCTGTCTTGTCCCTCCTTTCCCCAATCTCACAATATCTCCTTTGGTAAAATGTTTTTATAGCTAGTTTAATTTCCTTTTTCTGAGACTGGATTATTTAAGATCTTTACTTCAATTAATTTGTGTATAGTATATGTTTTGCAAGTAATCCTCTATTTCTTTTGAATTCTCTCTTTTTTTTTTTTTTTTTTTGGCAAATAATCTAACATCAGGGAAAACAACTCTGATGGAGAAGGGTTCAACCCTCCCACCCACAGACATTTAACTTTTACACATGGTAGGTGAGGCAGCCCAGCTAAAGCAACAAGGCACCATAGGGGAGAAATGGAAAGCAGCATGTATTTGGAAAATAAGACCAATGCTAACACTTTGGCTACCATTTTTTCCCACAGACCATGATGGAAACAATACAGGGCCCTGATCCCAGGAGCTTAGAAGTGCCTTTGCTTCTAGCTTAGTGTCTTCAACCATTACTCTAGAAAACAAGACCTATGGAGATAAATATAGTCTAACTATTGTTCCTGCAGATCGTTGTTTGTCCTTCATTTTTGAAGAGGACCAGGACATCAGAAAAGTGACACCATGACATGCAAGTGAATTGGATATAAGTGAGGGAGGGCTATGCAAGGTCACCTGGCTCATTCTCTCCTCCAGAGCCATCTGAGTCCAGTAACCAGATATAGATCAAGATGATGGAAGATGGCCCTTGGATTCAATGGGAGACCTTGAAGGCCTTTTTTAATTTACAGGTCTCAGTTTGACTGAGGCTGCACCCGTTCAGTGATTAAGGCAAAGTAATAATTGAAGGAAAGAATCTCTTTTTTCACCTAGTTCAAAAAAATATAAATAAATAAATAATGAATTAATTAATCTAGGAGGGGAAAACCCTCAGGTTTTCCAGCCAAAGCAGAAATGAATGCTATTTACAATCAATTTGAGTCTATCAGGACCTAAACAAATGGGGGTTGGCCTAGGATCTATTGGTAGCCAATTAGAATCAGATTGGTTTTAGTTTAAGGCCTTGTCCTTAAGAAAGTAAACCCCTCTTACAGATAATGCTACTTAAGATCTAGAAAAGAAATTTCTTGTCAAATAGTTCAAAAGCAGAAATTAATATAATTTTATAAGTGAAATTGACATTAAAGAACCATCCACATATTCATTGCTGCCACTTTTATTTATTTTTCTTTTACTCTTTTGTAGACACTCTCAACAATGAATTCCCCCTAATCTACTAGTTGAGTTTATTATATAAGCATTGAAAGTTGTAAAATTGTTTTCAACTTATTTTTTTTTTCCCTTTCCCACTCCTATTATCAGGTCTCACTGAGATCTGGTTCTCTCCCCATAACACAGCCTTCTTGGGATATTCCATACACGATTTTTTCTGTACTGGATTTCATCTCTTTTGAGATTCAATCAATAGGATTTTGTGCTTCATTGGTTTTTTGTTTTATAATATTTGTAAAGGAAATTTATATTTTAAATCAAAATTTGGAATTTTTATTTGGAATCTCTTTTAAGATTTAGTATTCATTCTTTTAGTTTTAGGCTCATGTTCATTAATGGATCTGCTTGAACTCTATATGTTTTGATTGATTTGTCTTCTTAGAAGTTTTAGTGTTTCAATCTTCTCCCCATTATATTCTTCTTTCACTCTCTGATTTCTCCCCTTTAGCTTATGAATACAGTCCCAGGAATGGGACATAAAGTTTCCTCAGCATTTCTCCCAAATTAAAGAATTTAGTGTTTACTGTCTCCAGTCACCAACCCAAGTAGTTAGTAGAAACAGAAGTCTTAACTCTATCTCAATTTCAACTTTTTTTTCCCCTCCAGATATAGGGCTCAGATTTGAGTTTCTTCTTCAGTTCTTCGCTTAATTCTTTTCATTTTCTACTTTGGGTAGAATTAGCATCTGCTACTTTTTTTCAGGGTTGAGTTTGGGGGAGGATATTCTGGATAAAGTCTCTTCAGAAATGAGAGTTCTTAATCTAGGGACCTCACTAGCAGAAAGCAACATGCTCCCTATACTCCCATTTCACATTACAATCTAGGCAGAATCAGTAGGCTCCACTTGTTGTAGGGTGAGACAATAAGTCTGGTGTACTAACAATGTGCAGTGACAGTAGAATCTCAATATGGGCTTTAGACAAAAACCCACAGAAGTAACTTGTGCTTCTTCAACAAGAACTTTGATGCTGATGCATCACTGCTGAGCCAGGACTTTAAATGTTAGTAGTCTCATTTTAATTCATAAAAAATTTATATTTTGGGGTTTCTCTTGTTTCTTGCCCTACATTTAGTTTTGTGTATGGGAATTATCAGTTAATGGAAACTGGGGAAAATGTTTATTTTTTCATTTTATTGATTCCACACTTTGGAAATCTTTATGAAATTTTAATATCACTGACAATGACCCAGACACCTCATCTGTCAACTTTTTTTTTCTTTTTTTTTGTACATAAGGATGTAGTTGACTTAGATGCATCCAGGACAGTTTGATGCATTTGATCCAGTTACTTTGGATGCATCAATGACTGGTAATTTCTTACTATTTCCTTCATTTTTTATAGTAATAATAATAATAAAAACTAGCCCATATCTATCACTTTAAGATTTGTAAAACTCTCATGAATTTTTTTTTCCCTTTCTACTTCTATTATCTAGCTTTCACTGGGACCTGCTTCCCTGCACATGATACTTCCTTCCTGGACATCCTTACCTATTCCCTTTAATAGGGCAGAAGAGTTGTTATACATCTTGCTCTTCATTGTCACTTCCAGGCTCTCCCTCTACTTCCATCACTTTGGAACCTCTTCTCTTTTGAAGTTGAGTCACAGCTATCACACAATTAAAATTCTGTTACCAGTAATCTGTCACCATTCAGCATCCTCTCATTATTTCTCAGTGTTTGACTTATAATAGTCTCTCTCCCCTACCCAATTCATGTTCTCATGCTAGGGGAATTCAACACAGATATCAATACTCCATCAATATTGGAAAATGGGGCAGGCTCACTGAACACTGGAAGATAATATATGTGACAAAAAGTCCTGACAAGCATAGCTTTCAGTAGCGATCTTCATTTTTGCACATTAATACTGTGTTGAAAAGAGATGATGTACAGACAAGGGAATAGAGAAGCCTGAAAGGATTTACAGTGACTGGAGTTGGGTGGGTTTCATTGGGGAATGCTTCAGAAAAGAGATGGCCCCACCCATTGCAAGGATAATTTTCTTGATATACAGCAGTATCATCTGTGCTTAAACTGGTAGGATTGCCCAAGATCCCACATCAAATAATGACTAACAATTGACTAATCTTGTTAGGCTGCTGGCCTGCATCCCCTCATTTGGAATGAATTCAAGCAAAAAAAAAAAAAAGAAAGAAAAAAAAAAGAAAGAAAGAAAAAAGAGAGAGAGAATTCAAGCAAAAAAAGGGAGAGAAAAAGTTAGTCAAATGATTAACGAAGCTTGATGAGAGAAAATGGGAGAGGCCAAGTTAAATAGGACCTTTCCAGAGATGCTTGTTTGGAAGCATGTGTGCATCTTCATAACAGATTTTTTGGAGGCAATGGGGACCTGTTTCAGGACCCTTGGATTCAGTTGGAATGACCCTGAGGCCTTGAGAAAATGCTGACTCTATAATAATTCATGTTCTGAGACCAGAGGTCCCAGTCAGATCCAAGACAAATCCCCAGTGGTTCTGAGAGGCTGCTGATTTTAGGAACATTGCTTTTTTCTTTTTTCCTGAAATAGAGTTATACTAAGCACATAGTCACAGCAAGGCCAATTCTTGAGAAAAGAAGTAGTCAGAGAAAGGGGGATGGAAACAAAATTGAAACAGAGAGACAGGTAGTTGTACAATAGCAAGATTTTAAATTCATAAGGAGCCTTAGTAATCACCAAGTCTACCCTTTGCTCTCTCATTTTCATGACGAGGCCCAAAGAGATTAAACACCTTGTCCAATAGACTTATGAATAATACATGGGAAAACCCAAGTTTTCATAATCCAACTTTTAGATCCTTAGAAGAACTCATTTGGTATCCCTAGTTTTGACTCTTATTAGCTATGAGGTCTTAGATATGTCATTCAGTTTTTCTGATCTTGAAATTCTTTACCAGATTAATGGGAATGATACTTTTAGGGTCAGATTGAGAAAAGTAGTTTGTAAGCCATTAGCATGCCATATAAATGCAAGATGATTGTTACAGACATTAATCAATTAACCAATCAATAAGCATTTGTTAAAATAACTTTTTTTTTTGTATCAAGCCCTCTTCCTCATGCTGCAGATACAAAGACAAAATTGAAACAATCTCTGTCTTTAACAGGTTTATGAACTATTGAGGGGAGCAACATGTATGTATGTCCATAAATACAATATAATATTGATCCAAGAGGCACTAGGATCTGGGAAAGAGTGATGAAGACTTCATGTAGAAGGTGATGCTTGAAGAAAGCTGGGGATTCTTAGAAGCAGAGGAAAAGAGGGAGTTTATTTCTGAAGACATATAAATGAGAAATGCCATGCTTGAGAGGAGTACATGAAGGGGAATAATGTATAATATGGCTATCAAGGCAGAATGCAGTGTTCTAAATGCTAAACAGAAGAGTTTTTATTAAGAGCAATGGAGACAGAGACAAGGAGAATGAATGACAGACAGACAGAGAGAAAGGGACAGAAAGGTCAAGAACTACAGTAAGGAAGGAAAAGCAAACAGTCTTGGCAAAACTCAACCAATTCTTCAAGTTCAGCTGGGATAAGGTAGTGAGACTAGAACCTTCATTTTTACCTACGTGCAGTTAAAAAAAAATCAAACCTTTTTTTTTCCTTTAATGATTATTGATGATTTAATGGCTAATAATTAATTATTGTTTTTTTCAATTGACAATTTTATTAATGACTCCATTTGACTCTTGGAAAATTTAGGGAAAAGGGAAGAAGTGTTTGCCTGGATAGTGAGGAAATGGAGGCATAGTTCCTAGGCTTGAGCTTCTCAGTTCACCATAGACTTTGTTCAAACTATTCATGCACAAGTCCTAGAAAAAGGAAATAGACACATAAAAACAAATTGTGGCAAAGTGGAAAAAATACTGGAGCTATAATTATAAGATTTGGATTTGAATTCCAACTTTGCTATTTGTTACAGGATGACCATGCACAGCTGAGGCAAATTCATATAGTGGAAAGAGCACTGGATCTGGAGTCAGAGGAGCTGAATTTAAATCTTGCTTTTTTCATTTATTACATCATGACATAGGGCAATTGCCTTAATCTCTTTAGGCTTAATTTTCCTCATCTGTAAAATGATTGGACTATGTGTTCCCTTCCAGCTCTATTTTTACAATCTTAAGTCAATTGACTCATGCTTAGTCAGACTGTTACTTTGGATTTATTTTCCTAATCTGTAAAAAAATGGAAACTGATTTCAGTGACAGCTTAAGGTTATTTCCAACTCTGTGATTGTGTGTGGTTGAAACTAGGGAGTATTTATAAAAGAATAGACCTCAGGTTGACATCTCTAGTCTTAAAGGTGGCTAGGTAGAGCAGTGAAAATCCTAATGTCCAATCCATTATTGAAATGGATCAAGCATGTTGCTTATCTGCTGAGGGACTTCTTGATGGACTTGGCCGATGGGGCTACCAATAGACTCTGCTATTACTAATATCAGTTGTTGGGCTGGTAATAGTTCCTCTTGAACTTTCAAAGTTCCTAAGATTTTAATCTGATCCATTCCTTCTTTGCATATGCATTTCTTAATATCAGGAAAGAATAAACACAAGAGAGGAAAGAAAAAGAGCTGCCATATGTTCAGAGATCCATGGTTGCTGGGTAAGTAAGGGAATCTGAGGATCACTAGCTTGAAGCACTTTTCCACACTCAAAAAGCACAAGAGAGAAGGAATTCATGTATACTCAATTCTGCTTGACCCTCTACTGAATCATTAGATATTTTGGCTTCTCAGTTACCCAGAACACTTTATCATCATATACTTTCTCCTGGTCTCCCAGTAGACCAAAATTAGTCCCCCAGCGGTCCACATATTGAATTGGCAATAGGGAGAGGTAATTGCATATCTTCTGTGTAAGCCATCAAGAAGGTCAAATCTATGTTCCAAGGACTGTATCTTCACAAGCCACTTTCCCATTGCAGTTTTAAAATTTGTATAATATCTCACAAACACATTATTTCATCATTACAATAATCCTGTAAATTGGATATTATGGATGTCATCTCTTCTTACAGGCGGGGAAACCAAAGGTTAGTGGAGTAAAAAGATACATCCAACTTCATATAACTAAGTAATTAGCAGAAGGAGGTTTTGAACACATTGCCCTGATTTTAGTTCTAGCATCCTGTTCTATATCTCTATAATTTGTGTATACAAGATTGTAAGCTTCTTGAAAGCAGGAAAAGTGTTTTGTATCTTCATGTTTCTTCTTCTCCATCTGTACAATAAATGCTTAGGACCAATAGAGGAAGAGTTCTGGGGTTATAAGGTCAGATTTTTGGAGGTTGAAGAGACCTTCTAATCTATTCTTCTCATGTTACAGGTGAAGAGAGTGCTTCTGAAGTGCTGAGATTTCAGAAAAGGTGTCCTTACTAAAATACCATTAGCTAACATTAGTATCAAGGTCATTAGGATATCCCAGACTTTGGGAAAGAACAATGGAGGAACATATGAGATTAGAAAGGAACAGAGATAAAACAAAAACAAAAATGAAAACAAAAAACCAAAGTAATCAAACCTAGTGATTTTAAAAGAAAACAAAACAGATTTTGACCAGATAAATCTTAAGCTAAGTGTGTCCTGTAATTGTCAGTACCATGTAAATAGATAAAACAAAAGTAGGAAATGAGATAGTAAAACACTGAGTTGTGCCTCAGAGAGCTTAAGCCCTGACTGCCACTGACTTAGTTATGTAATTTTGGACAAGTCATTGCAACTCTCTGGGCTTCATTTTACTTATATTATAGGAAGCAAATGGATTAAGAATTCGAATAGAAAGAAAATGGAATTAGAATTGTGTCATGGAATCCTTTGGAAGTCTGGTGACTGGGAAAGTTCGAGAGCCTTGCCCATTGTTCAGAACCCAGGTAAACATTCCATTATGAAACTGATGTATTATATTTATGAACTTCTCCAGAAAACTGAATTTTGACATATTTTTCCATAAACCCTTGTGACTGACAGTATCAAAAGCATTGGCCAGATCTACAAATGTTATATACAGACCTCTGATACCAGACACTGAGGTCCTTTCTTGAACTAAACTGCCAAGTATTCCAAGTCTACTGCAGAGAGTGCAGCTATGTTGGGCTGGGTACAATGTTCAAATGCCAAATGTATGTTTGCCAAAAAAAAAAAATTATTTTATGGAGAACTCACAAAGTGGTCAGAAAAAGTGATACAAGGATGCTCTCAAGGTATCTCTTAAGAACTTTAAAATGGGGAACACTGGCACAGGACCACCAGCATAGACCCTCATCAGAGAAGGCACTGTGCTGTATGAGCAAAGAAAAATTGAATTAGTTCAAAAGCAATGCAAAATGAGCAAAATTAGAGAAGCTACTTCAAATGGATTATTTGTGTCCAACTTGTATTGGTCTGATCAGCCACAGTTGGATATACTGTAAATTGATTCTAACATAGAAAAAACTTAAATCTACAAACCCCTTCTAGGAATAATATTTTTAAGTGCATAAATAAATGCTTGGGATGACAAAAGAAACCAATTATATTGAAATACAGTTATCAAAGTATTAAAGTTAGTTTTCATCCCCCTCCAATTCATTGACTGAATTGACTCTAAAGGATCCTAGAAACTTTGAAATTTTTTGATTTTCCCTTATAATCTGTGTCAAGTACAGCCCAACCCTTATATACAGATGCTCTCAAAAACATTTTTTTTTTCTCATATATCCTGAACATTCCCAAGACATATTGGGGTTTACTTACTAGATTTGTTTCTTAAAAACTAGGCATTAAACCAAAACTGATCTGATTCTAATTGGCCATCAGTAGTTCCCAGGCCAAGCCCCATTTGGTCATTGTTTGGGTCCTGATTGACTCAGATTGAATGTAAATAGCAGTCATTTCTTTTCCCAGATTTTATTTATTTATTTAGACTTTTTGGGGGTGGACTAAGTGAAAGAGATTATTTTTGCCTCAGTTGCTACCTAGAATCAGTCAAACTGAGATCTATTGAAGACCTTAACTTAAAAAGGCTAAGGTCTCCCATTGCATCTGGGGTCATTTCCCATCATCTTGATCTATATCTGGTCACTGGACCCAGTTGGTTCTGGAGGAGAAAGTGAGACAAGTGACCTTGCACAGCCCTCCTCAATTAAATCCAATTCACTTGCATGTCATGCCATTTCCTCCCTCAAACAATAACAACAAAACCAATTCAATGCATGTTTGAATTCATGGCATGTAGTACATGGAGGATTATACGAGTATAAAAAGTATTCTCAGAAATTAGTCATCTCAATGTCTTGGTACCACACTTGATGCAGAATTAAGTCTGTAAATAACAAGGGAAGCAAAAACCAAAGAGAAAGTGGTAGAGAAGAAAAAAAGAGAGAGGGGGAGGGAGAGAGAGAGAGAGAGAGAAAGAGAAAGAGAGAGAGAGAGAGGGAGAGGGAGAGAGAGAGAGAGAGAGACAGAGACAGAGAGGGAGACAGAGAGACAGAGAGACAGAGAGAGACAGAGATGCAATAGTAGCTAGAACTACCCTTTATTTCATCAGACCCCTTCTGTAGACACTGAGAGGCAGACTCCACCTGCTCAACTCTGCTTTCAGCCTGTCTTCCTACCTCCCTTCCCCATAAGAGCAGTATTTTAAATTCTCCCAGCTTGTGCCAAGCACCCAGCTTCTTTCCAGTAAGTATTCCTGCCATTAGCCCATGCAAAGATTTTTCCAACTGCTTTTCTGTGAACAAAGAACAGCAGTTTGCAAACTTTTCTTCACTCTTCAAACATACACACACACATCCACCCACCCACCCATATTCTTTGGGGGAGTCTACAGATGTGGTTGGAGTTTTTTCTTCTCCTTTCCAATCTTAGTCCATTGGCTTTTCCATTCCTGGAAAAGGGAGAGGAACTGGGGAGTTTCTGGGAGGAGCAGAGGGCTTAGGGGATTGGTGGCAGAGCCCCAGTCCCCATCCACCCATAACTCATAAGAGAGATATGCAAAACTGTCAGGGCTGCCAAGAGCTTCCCTGCCAAGGCAGGCCACTCTCCAAATGGGCTTCTATATTTATGTGCAACAGACACACAACATAGCACTGGGAGGCAATAGAAGCACAATGGGGGGGGGGGCATGGTTCCATAGTGGGTCCCATATGTGAATAATTAAGGAAAGACAACTCCAGAAGCAAGGAGTAACAAAGGGAGTTACATGACCTGGAACAATGATCAAACTGATCTCAGGGGGTTAGAAGTCGAGGGTGAATGTGAGTGAATATAATGAGGCTAGGATGGGGTCACTTCAGCCTCATGACTTGCTTGTAACTCTCTTACTATCTCTGACTTCTCCAAAGATTTTATTATGGGGTTAGTGAAAACACTGAAAACCAAATACAGCCATTGCTGGAGAGAGGTTCAAGTAGATCCCAGGTCAGGGAAAGGGGGAGAAGGGTTACAAATGCACTTTCTTCAATCCACTGAATAGCAGGTGGATATTTTGTGAATTTGAGAGAAAGTCTTGAGTGGAATCACAGGTTGGAATTGTAGAGGGACTCCAGAAAAGGTCTTCAAGATTTCCAAGTTCTACTTTCTTACCTCAGTCCTTTTGGGCTTTATATCTTGTGAGTGATTATACTAGAAGCAGAGTGAGTTCATGGTACCGTTTCTTCTTTGAGTTCATGTGGACCACAGTAAAGGACCTAATTTTTCATCATCTGTATTCTTTTCCATTTTAGGTGAGATGAATGAGGTTCCTGAACTTGTGAGATGTGAAAGGTTTGATGGATGTTTTTGATGTTATAGGATCAGTGTATTATCAATATTCACAGGAAGGTGTGATCTACTCCTGTATCTAGGTCAGCAGAAGTCAAGATATAAACTCTGGCAGCCTACCCAATTTGGTAGGATTAATGTTATGTAGTACTAAGCTAAGATTTGAGCCTCTTTCCTCAGATACCAGGAGATGGTATAGGAAAGAGTATGATCAAGATATTGTAGAAATTCCTTTACAAAGGAATATATACAAACTAATTGATGTTAGGACAGATGGTTCTGAGGTACTAGTTTCTAACAATGAGGGCAGTCTGTTATGGGGGTTGAGCCAATGGAAGTAGAGAAGAGAAACTCCAGGCTTTCAGAGTTATTCCCTGGAATCTTGAGAAGCAGATGTGTAGCAGCATGGCTCTAGAAGAGGGAACCAGAGTTCACAAGCTACAACTATCTATGCACAGCCACTTACAGATGTAACCTCCACACACACACATACCATTAAACCTTATCTTATAGCAAATAAAAACATCAAGAAAAAAAAGACTTCAGAGTTTTCAAATAAACAGGGTTCCATATAAGTTATTTCCTCCCTCTCTCTGACTCTAACATGACCCAGATAAAGATTTTTCTTGCTCTTAAAAGTTTTGCAAGAAAAGAAATGCTCTTTTTGAGCATCGTCTCCTTGAGCAATCTAAACTCACAGGATTTCTCTGAAGGTCAGGTAAATCCTCCCATCTAATTTAAGATTGAGAGGCTCCAGATTTAAAACTTGGCCATGCCAAAATTCAGCCTGGGTAGTGTTAATCTAAAGTATGGGAAATTGGTTGTATGGACTTGACTAGTTTTGGAGGGTCAGGTTTAGGTTATTGGATTTATGACCCCTTATTTCTTTGGCCTTTCCATTGGCAAGGCTGACAGAGTGTGAATTTGATTCATTCTCTTCCTTTCCATCTCTACTTGTCTTTTATCTCCCCTTTTCCCTGTCCTTTTTATTCTCTCCAACTCTCTTTATTGCCAAATGGGTAGACAATCAGTTGTGAACAATTTCATTTGTCTCAGGACTCATGGACTTACTCCTCACTTATCTTCTTGGTAGCCTTATTGTTCACTCAGTTTATCTTGAGGGAATAAGAAACACAGAGATGAAAGGAGACTTAGATGGGAATGTAGGTGAGACTGGGAGGGTTTGGATGGGACAAGGAAGGGAATGATAATTCAGTACAAAAGGCTGGAAAAGGACAAAAAATAGGAAGTTACAAGCTCTCAAGCAATTGAAGCCAGTGCAACATCAGTAAAGGTGGGAGGGGGAAAAAAAACTGAGAAACTCATGAAAATCTCAACAGATAGACTTTGTCTAGTATGCAGAAAAAAAACAGAGAAACTGGTCTAGAAATATGTGATAATGAAAAATAGGAGAGAAAAACAAGCAAGACTCTGAGAGGAGTAGAAAAGGCAAGACAGAAAGCTGAAACATGGTGGATACATGGATGGATGGATCAGTGGTGAGGGGTAAGTACTGTAATGTCTTAAACTGAACTCTCAAAAAGCTTTTCTCATTTGATTCTCATGACTTTCAAGAGTCAGATTCACAAATTCCTGCTGAGCAGGTCTCACAAAAATCTATGTATTCCAGAACACTGACCTCTGTTTGCTTTCCTCCAATCATTGCTGGGAGAGGAGCCAGGAGCTAATCAACCTGTCACTTTTATCCTTCCTTCTGACCCACAAAAATAACCACAGTCCACCAGTTATTCCTCTGTACCTAACAGGAATAGGCTTTCCTAACTCACTGTACACACTGCAGAAGAGATGTTGTTTGGATTGTTGATGTGGAATGGGAAACTCATATTGAACTCCCTCATTTTATAAATTAGGAATGAGTCTTAGAGACAGTGACTTATTCAAGATCACCCAGAGAGGAGGTAATAGAAGAATGTATATAGAACATATACATGTCTACTGATTCCGAATCCTGTATTCTTTTTTCTACTGAGCAGAGATCACACAGCTAATAAGTATCTGAAAGGGGATTTGAATTTAGGAACATAAGTCTTCCTGATTCCAGGCAGGGAGTTCTATCTACTGAACAACCTAACTGCCCTTTTTTTAGTCATCCCTTTTTTTCTATCTCCTCTGCACTTAATCTTCTTCCCTCTTCATTCCCATCAAGTGCATCTTTAAATAAGCTCTCCATTGGAAGAAATAATCCCCTATTGCCCAAGGCTTATGAGCCTGGTGCCCCTGACCTCACCTATAACATGATTAGAATAGCCCTAATGGAAGAGGAATTTGGGGGCAGAAAGAACTCCAAAGTTGAAAGTAAAAAACCTGAGCTCTGTCAAGAGCTGGCTCTACTACTTCTCTCTCTTGTCACTTCACTTCCCTGGTCATTAGTTTTCTCATCTGTAAAATGAGAGGGTTGGACCCCTGGGCCTTTCCATCTGCCTAACAGCTGAAATTTCTTTATATGTTGTCTCCCTCAATTAGAATGGGAGCTACTTGAGAACAAGAACCATCTTGCCTTTTCTATTTGTATCTCCAGCACTTAGCACAGTCTATGGCATATAAGTATTTATTAAGTGCTTAATCATTCATTATTAGATCAGTGGACTTTAAATTTCTAACTAGAAGGAATCTCAGAAACTATCTAGCCATCTGATCCAACCCTTTATATTATGAAGGAAACCAAGGGCAAGGGATCCTAAGGTTACTTTCTCTATTTTTTCCCCCCTGATTTTAACAATACTGGTCTCAACAATTCCCAGAGATTTTTCTGAGGAAGAGATAATGGAGATCAAAGTCTTTGTAGGCAATCAAGTGTTATATGCTGTGAGACAGTGTTAATAATGGTGGAAATGTTAGGCACCAGAGCATCAAATAGGGAGAGACATGTTTTAGGTATGTATGTTGGTGGGGCTTTCTGACTCCGTCCAGGACCTGGCATGTAAATGACCACTACTTGGCATCTTTGTAGAGTTTATTCTGATAACAAGAGAAAGGGGGAGAGAGGGAGAGGAGAGGAAGGAAAGGGAAGGGAGAATTGAAAGGGAAAGAGAAAGAAAAAGGAAAAGAGGGAAAAGGGATGGAATGGGAGAAGAAAAAGGGGAGAAGAAAAGGGGGTAAGGAAGGGAAGGGGGAAGGGAAAGGAAGGGGAGAAGGGAAAGAAAGGGGAGAAGGGAAAGAAAGGAGGGAAGGGAAGAAGGGAAGGGAAAAGAGGGGGGAAAGGAAAGAAGGAAAGGGAAAGGGAAAAAGGGAAGGGAAAGGGAAAAAGGAAAAGAGAGAGGGGAGGGGAGAGGATCAACTTGTTTAGCCTTGGAAGGAACTTTAGAAACTGCCAAGTTCAGTCCTTTCATTTGATAATTTTTTTATTTAAATTTATTTCAGTGAACAAAAATTTGTTTTCTTTTCTTCTCACCCTCCTCTCTTAGAGAAAAAAGAAAAAAAAAAAAAGAAAGAAAAAAACCAAGCCCTTGGGACAAATATTCTTAATCAAGCAAAATTAATTCTCATATTGGTCATGTCCAAAAAATGTATGTTTATTTTAGAAATAAGGAACCTGAGTGCTAGAGAAGCTATGTGACTTGTCTAAGATCATAAAGGTAAGCAAACTACAGAGCTGAATGGAAATTCAATCCAGATGTTTTGGTTAAATCCAGTATAGTGATAATGGAATTTTCCCTTGTGCTATCCCAGGAAAGAGAAGATAGACTTAAAATGGAATAAATTAAAATTTTTCCTTCCCTTTCCTTATTCCCAATCCCTGACATTATTCAGGTAGTGTCTATAGCAAGGACCAGTGAAAAATCCATTTTTCTTTTGTGACAGCAGAAACAAATAGAATAACTAAGAGAGACCTGTATAGACCCAGCCCTTGGTCTGGGCCCCATCTGCCTGGGAGCTGTTGGCTGGGTGGGGGTAGGGAGCCACAGGGAAGGGAGGCAGTGGCTTTGATAGGAAGGTGAGCCTTGCAGCTGAGCAAACAGATATACCATTGTTTCCAATCCCAGGTTCAGTGCAGTGGACATTGAAGCTCCATCGGCATATAATTTATCCGACAAAAGCATAATACTGCTCCTCCGTATTTACACAGGTGCCTTCTTCCCCAGGGAAGCCTCAGAGCTCTGCAAATATGCATGACCACATGTTTCCATAAGATGGATATTCTCATCTTCATCTGCTAAGGGGGGGAAACTGAGGCCCGGAGAGGGGAAGGATCTGGGGTGAGTCAGTGATGGGAACTGAGAATGAAAGCCAGGTGTCATGACTCCCAGCTCACATATCTAATTACCAGGACTGCCTTTTGCTGGCTATGTGTGTAAAGTACCTTCAGGGCCTTTGGCTCTAGGATTGTCTGACACCTTCCCTACCTAATGCTCTGGTTTTATCCCCAAGCATCTGGGCTAGGGGTCATACAAGACAGCCCCCCTCCCCTGGCCAGGAGGACTGTGGCAGTTGAGTCAGCATTTCATTACTCAATCTTTGGGTAGAAGTTTGCAAATGGATCTAAGGAGGGGGAATAAATGTAATCTGCAAAATATTATCACCGGGGAGAAAAATGTTCTGTGGCAATTTTAATACCCTTCTCCCTTCCCCCAGTTGTACTTTCTTTCTCCTTTTCTTTTCTCCTCCACCCCCTCCTCTGCAAAGCACAGACCCATGAAAACCAAATACAGTGGGGTGCTGAAAGGAGAGACAGAGCTTACTGATTTTCTTTGTTCTTGTTGACTGATTTCCTTGAGGCCTGCTGCTGGGTTTATTTTTTAGCATCCCAGCACCTGGTCAAATGCTGCCCTCCCCGACTAGCTGGCCAGTGACCACTTAGCAGCACCCCTGAGAGAATGCTGTGTTTTCCAGGAGGCAGAGGTGCAGGAAAGGTCAGGTGAGGACTTGGTGAAGCTCTAAAGCCCGGCAGACTAAGCTCTACATCTCTGTGAAGAGGAGAAAGGCTTCACTGTACCTGTTCCAGTCAGGGAAGAGGTGAGTCAGAAACCTCCCAAATTTCCTTCCCATCAATTTGGGAAGTGATGACTTGGAAAAACCTTTCAATGTTGAAAGAACCTACAAAGTTCTCCACCATATGAGTGCTCTGCTGATCTCCAGGCTCACTCTCATGAATCCCATGATGGAGATGGACATGAGCCCATCATGATAAAAGGAAGTCCTCTCTCCCCTCAATTCCCTCCTCTCCACCTCCCAGGGGGTCAATGACATTCAAGGAGGGCTGCCACGAGAAGATGTAGCTCTGAGTAACCCAAATTCTAGGAACCACATCTTCCAAGTAAATGGCCCGTTGGTCCAAGCAAAGCTGTTGGGAAGATCGTTATGAGAGGTCCAGCCTTTCTCCGGGGTCTCCAAGTATGTACATATGTGTGTGAAATGGTACTTGTTTAGCGTTAGACAGCAGGTTGCTAGGAGATGGGTTTCTAAAAAGAAAAGTGCATGGAACAAAAAAAATTAATAATAAATAAACAGATGACAGGGAGAAGATGCCAAGACCTGTTATGACAAGAGCCTTTCAGTCCAGTTCATTTCATTTTCATGTGAGAGCCACAGGGATGTCAGTATTTCTCCTTCTCCAGCATGGATTTCAGTTTTGTCTTCCCAGCTCCTCACCCTTTGTTTAATGTGGTGGGGAAAGCTGAGATGAAATATGGATCTCTGGAGAACTGTGTCTTTGTAAAAGGCTATTACAGCTGTAACAAAACTGTTGTAATCTGTAGCATATCTCGTTACATCTTCGGGCAAGCTGGTTCCCTTCCCAGCCCTAAGGAAAACACATGCGCACATCCACATATCCACATCTACACAGACACCCTCCAGTTTCCACTCTCTAATCTGTTATTCACAGTTGTTTTTTTCACACAGGTTTTTCCCCTGACCTCTGTGAGGATTGGTTTTGGATAAAATCAATGGCTGGCTGGTATTTAGTTCTGGGTCTATACAAATACTGAGGAAAGTTAGAGAGATTAGAACTGGAACTGGATTAAGATTTTTGGGGAGAGAAGCAGATATGCAACTTCATTGAACATGGATCAAAGCTTCTCAGAGATGGGAGAGATCTTGGTAATTATTTAGTCCAATTTGTAAGTGAATAGGAATATCTTCTATGATCATAGAGGTGGCTCAATGGCACAATGGATAGAACATTGGATCTGGAGTCAGGAAGACTCAAATTCAAACTCATCCCCAGACACTTACTCACTGTGGGATCTTGAACAAGTTTCCAAATCACTGTTTGCCTCAGTTTCCCCATATATAAAATGGGAATAATAATTGTACCTACCTACCATCTAAGGTTCTTGCGAAGATAAAAAATGAGATAAAATTTGTAGATCTTAAAACACAATATATTGTGGACAAGTCACTTCACCCCAATTGCCTCAGCAAAACAAAACAAAACAAAACAAAAACACAACATTACTTCTAGCTATTTTGTTGTAGATATTATCACCCCAAAATGCCATTCAGCAGTTACTGAGAGACCTACACTGAGGAGGAATCCATTAGCATCTGAGGAGGAATCCATTAGCATCTAACAGAGCCTCTTCTACTTTTGGTCAGCTCTAGTTAAGAAGCTTTTTCGTTAGGAATCAACATATGCCCTTGATTCTTGGACCCATCGCAGCAAGTTCTACCCTCTTGAGTCAGGTAAAGCAAGCCCAATTTTTTTTTTTCCAGATCATTGCCCTTCAGATACTTAGAGACAGTTAATCATCCTCCAAGTTAAGCATTCCCAGTTCTTTCAATCAATCTTCACATGAGATAATCTCTAGTCTTCTCAGCCACCTAATGAATTTTCTTTGGACAATCTTTGGTTTTGAATTCACTTTTACTCTAACCTTCTGATTTGGCAGCTTTATTCTTGTCCAGAAGGATATCACAAGAGACATTCAGGGATACCAGTCCATGCTATTCTTCTTTATCTGCCACTAAAATGAAGTCAGTCCTGTCAGTGACTTCTTGATAAACTGATACTGACCTTTAGTGACCACTACTTCCCTTTTAAAGTTATAACAAACCATTCCTTTGTTTAGAATTTTGCCAAGAACTAGAGTGAAGTTTAGTGACATACAGTTTAAAGACTCCATTCTCTTCCCCTTTAGGAAAAACTAATAATATACTTGACTTTCTCCAGCCCTGTGATACTATTTTTGATTATTTTTCAAGGATAACATAATGACCTAGAAATCATATCTATAAATTATTTCAAGATCCAATATGAGTATGATAGTGTCATTCCCATGCTCAAGAAGCTTTAATCACTCCCTTTTAGTTTTAGTATCAGATATGAATTCTGCTTGATATTTAAAACTATTCACATGTAACTCTAACTACCCTTCCAGAATTATTATATATCATTCCTCATTATATAGTTTATAGTGTGACCAAACTGGACAACTCATTGTCCCTCCCATATATCATCCTGTCTCTATGAATCTCCATTTCTGGAATGGATATTTCCCTCACTTTTGATTCTTATAGTCCCTAGCTACCTTCAAAATTCTTGTCAAGTACCACTCCCTACATGCTGCCCTTCTTGATCTCTCTTCCAAATATAACTTGTGCTTATTCTGTGTATAAATGTATATATACATATATATATAGATGTACATGTTATATATATATATATACACAGTATATATAGATATTGTAATAACTTCTATTTTACATATTGTTTTACTTTGTAGAATATAAACTCCTTAAGGACAGAGATAGTTTTGTTTTTGTCTTTGTATCTCCATCAGTTAACACAGTAACTGTCACATAGTTGTCATTTAATAAATGTTAACTGATTTATTAATTCTTTGAATCCATCCAATTGACAAATCATGCTGATCTTATTTTCATAATATCTTTCAAATATGTTCAATTCTTTCCATTCACTTGGCCAATATCTTAATTCATTACTCCTCTTAGACTATCACTGTCCCTGCTTAATTGGTCTCTCTTAATTGGTCTCTAATCTCTTTCATTTCCAATTCCCCCTTCTCCTCCCCCACATTGTTCAATATGACATCCTTAAAGCACAGATCTAACCATGTTACCCCCAAAAATTCATCAAGAAACTTCAATGGTCCCCTACTACTTCCAGGATCAAATAAAAATTTATCAGTTTAGCATTGAAAAGGAGGGCTTCACAATATGGCTTCAACCTACTTTTAGAACCTTATTATATATTATTCCCCTCCATGTTGTCATCAGTCTAGACAAACTGGCTGCTCCTCACACAAAACACATTCCATTTCTCATCTGAGTGCCTTTACATTGACTGCATTCTATGCCTGAAATGCATTTTTTTTCTTACCTCCACTTCTAGGAATTTTTAGTTTCCTTCACTGCTCAGCTCAGATATTGCCTCCTGCATAAGGCTTTTCCTGATCTCCCTAGATTCTAGTACCTCCCCTTTATTCTCCATCCCCTACAAAAGTCCCTTGCATATATTTGCTTATACTTACATGTGCATAAACTATCTTTCTATAGCATATAAGTTTCTTAAGACCAGGGATCATTTCATTTTTTATTTTGCATAGCCAATACCTAGCACAATGGTAGCACTTGGTTGTTGAGTTAATAGATGTTTATTGATTGATAGTTAATGCTAACTGATAGTTAAGTCTAACTGAAGACAAACTCATTAAAGTCAGCCAAGTACACTCCTAATAACTCCTTGTTATGGGTTTCAGTTCTTCATTCATCATGTTTTTCAGTCTGAAGATCATTTTTGTAGTGAAAAAAAAAGTCATTCTATCTTCTCTTTGCCATTTATTAACATCTATTCATTTGGCCAATATCTCTTTGATCTTTCTCTAATAAATGCATTTAGTTGTTATTGGCATTTACTGACATTTTTCATTCATTCTGAGTTTTGAAATTCTTCTGTAAGGATTCTGATGCTTCTCTGAATTCACTCTGAGTCACCTTCTTTACCCATCATGCATTCTAAGACGTTGTTGTGATCATTGACTATGAAAAATTCAAACATTTCTGTTTTGATAACCACTTCATGTTCATTATATATTTCCATATACTTCAATATTGAGCAGAACTATGATTAATACCAAACTTTTCTCTATTTCTTATTTTTTTGCTAATTATTTTAAAGTTTTAATAGTATTTTATTTTTCCAAATACATGTAAAGATAGTTTTCAACATTCCTTTTTGTAAAACTTTGTATTTCAATTTTTTCTCCATTCCTCCCTTACCTCCCCCTTCCCAAAAAAGCAAGTAATTTAATCTGCTATATGTTAAACATGTGCAATTCTTTTAAGTATTTTCCCATATTTTTCATGTTCTGCAAGAAAAATCAGATCAAAAGGGAAAAACAATGAGAAAGAAAAGAAAAAAAAAACCAAGCAAACAAATAAAAGAATAACAACAAAGGTAATATTATTCTTCGATTTGCATTCAATCTCCATAGTTTTCCCTTTGGTTGCAAAGAGCATTTTCCATCTCAAGTTGGGCAACTTTTGATTTGTTTTGTTTGACCATATTTACTTGCAACCAGGAGGAGAAAATTGTCAGAAAGTAAAAGTGATGTGAGGGGGCAAAGAACAATAAGATTCAAACAAAACTTTGGTCTCCTTTTTTCTAAAATAAAATTAAGCCTTTTTCCCAATATGGTTTCTACCTACCTTTCTAATCTTATTTCACACTAATCTCTTTGACAAATTCTACATTCAGGTTTGGCACTCTCTTCTCATCTCTGAATTTACTATATTGTTATCCATGTCTGGAATGCCCTCAATCCTCAGCTGTGTTTTGAGGAAGGTCATGGCTAAGAAGTTCCTTTTCCCTGAGGACAGAAAGATTGAATAATAAACCATAGTTGGTAAGCTAGTTGTGAATTTTGGAGTTGGAGGGCCTCAAGCAGGATGAATATCTAGAGAAAAGTAGAATCAGAGCTAAGGTTAAGAACAGTGTCCAAGTGATGACCAAGAATGCAGATTGTACAGTTTTGATATTATAAGAAGCAACAGGGGAATGAATGAGTTCCAGAGTTTTTCTCAATTTGCTGTGCTTAGCATTCTGCGGGTGTTTGAGTATTTGTATGCCCAGCCATATGGGGCTAGTCTTGTCCTTCAGCCACTTCCAAATGTGCTGCAGCTGGAGAACTCCTGCTGCCTTCCACATTGTTTTCCATGGAAACGGCAGGCTCTAAGTGATGGTACACAATGTGGGATGAAAAACTGGCTGCAAATAAGACACAAAGTAGATGATTTGCATGTGGCTCATCAATAGTTGACTGTGCTTCATCTGAAAAGGTCTTTCAGAGGTCATCTTATCCATTCCCTACCTCCGAGCAAGTGGATAAGTAAAGGTCATCCTTAACATCCCAGGACAGATGACTGTAAACTTTGATCACAAAATCCAATGTCTTTCAATCACTCATATAAAATAAGATGAACGTGATTTCTACTTATAACAAAATAGCAGGTAGGAAAAAAATTATCCTCTCCCCTAACTGGGAGATTCTCTCTCCTCTCATTCATTGATGGCATTTCCAGTGCCTTCATGAGGGATCAACAAAGAGGGGTCACACTCTCAAAGAAGGCTGCACCCCAGTCTCAATGCATCTTCTTCAGTCAAGTAACTGCCATTTTAATTTATTTTTTTCTTATAAAAGAAAATGTGTTTTCCTTAACAGAAGGTAAAGGGGATCTAAGAATGCTTTCCCTTTCTCCTAGTTAACAAAGAGAATAAAATATCCTTTAAACATAAATGGGCTTCTTTATGTGATTGAGAAGATGATCACTGAGTTATTGTTTATGAATACGATGAAATATTATTGTGCTATAAGATGGTTTCAGAGAAACTTGGGAAGACTAGTATAAACTGATGTAGGGTGTGAAGTAAACAGAACCAGGAGAAAAATCTACATAGTTACAACAATATTATATACAATCAACTGTTAAAGACTAAGTAACTGATCAATTCAATAATTCATCACAACTCTAAAGGGCTCATGATGTAAAATGCTACCCACCTACAGAGGAGTGAATGTTGAAGCATATTTTCCCCTTTATTTTCCTTGCTTTTTTTTTGAACATGGCCAATTTGAAAATGGTTTGAATGACTTCATTATAATGAATATTATATATATTTTTTGCCTTTTCAATGGAAGGGGAGAGGTGGAGGGAAGGAGAGAATTTGAAACTAAAAAGAAAAAAACTAAATTAATTTTTTTTCTTTTTAAGAATTTATTTAATTTTTATTTTAGGGTATAGTTGTATATTAATTTTGAACATATTTCTATATAAGCCATGTTGGGAAAGAAAAACCAGAACAAAAGGGAAAAAGCATGAGAAAGAAAAAAAAAGAAAAGAAAAAAAGGTCAAAATAGTATGCTTTGACTGTCTTCAGTCTCCATAGTTTTCTTTCTGGATACAGATGGCATTGCCCATCCAAAGTTTTTTGGAATTGCCTTGGATCACTGAATTGCTGAAAAGAGCTATGTTTATCAGAGTTGATCATCATACAGTTTTGCTGTTGCTGTCTATTTTCCTGATTCTGCTTGCTTCACTCAGCATCAGTGCATGTATGTCATTCAAGGTTTTTCTGAAATCACCCTGTTCATCATTTCTTACAAAATAATAGTATTCCATTATAGTCATATGCCATAACTTCTTCAGCCCTTCCCCAATTGATGGGCATTCACTCATTTTTCAGTTCTTTGCTACCACAAAAAGAGCTGCTACAAGCATTTTTGTACATGTGGGTCCTTTTCCATTTCTTATCATCTCCTTGGGATACAGATCCAGTAGTGATACTGCTGGATCAAAGGGTTGTACAGTTTGGTAGCCTTTTGGGCACAGTTCCAAATTGCTCTCCAGAATAGTTGGATCATTTCACAACTCCACCAACAATGCATGTGTCTCAGTTTTTCCACATACCCTCCAACATTTATCATTATCTTTTCCTGTCATCTTAGTTGAATCTGATAGGTATGAAGCAATACCTCAGAGTTATCTTAATTAGCATAAGAAAATACATTTTAAAATAAAAGAATTTCAGAGTAAGAGTAAAGAAATAAAACATAAATAGCAGAAGGGAATCCTAATCTGTGGGAGGAAGGAAAGAAGGGAGAAAGAAAAGTAGAGAAGGAAGAAGTTAGTTAGGAAGTTAAAGAAAGAGGAGGAACATAAGACAGAAGAGAAAAGAAAGCAATATTACTTGACAGTTAGAGCTAGGTAAGAAATAGGAATTTCTTACCATAAGGGAGGAAACAGTATCCAAGAACAATTATGTGAGTTCACAGATAACATAAGAAGAGAAATAATATGTGCATTAGAAGAAGAAAAGATGAATTGTAGCTGATGACTTTTTGGTGAGAAAGATATTGCAGCAATTTAATATTAATAATCAAGAGATCTTATACCTTCATGGGGCATGTATCTAGAATACAATGGAGAATCCCTCATGAATTGTCAAATATAATGAATGCTAATCATTCTCCCCTATGTGAGGAGAAATGACAGGGCAAAAAAGAATCTAGAAAACATCATGAAAAGATGATGAAGGACTGAAAGAGAAACTAAAAAGCAAAGGGGCACAGGGGATAGTTTTGTCATTGTCAACAAAGACAAGAGTTTGGAAGTGAGGCAAATTTGGGTAATGTACAGATGTCAAAGAAGATGGTGTTTGAAAACAGGATTTAGTTTTCTGTTATATAACTTAAATATAAAAATGATGGATAAGAATCTATAGTCGAGAAACCATATATGGAATGTATCTAGTGAAAGCTGAAAAAATATTTATATACAATCTTGTAATCCTAATGAAAAATTTTAAACTTCAAAGAAAGAAGAAAGGACAAATGCAAAATTGGTGAGATGAAACTCATAACTAGAATATGATTATGGAAGGGATATTTTATTTAATAAGAATAGTCTACTAAGGAGATATACTCAATCAAGGAAATTCAGAAAGGAAACATGGTGGAGATCATTTGGGGAATCTTAAATAGAGAATGACATAAAATAAATAAAGACAAAAGGAGAGGATTCTGGGAATATGGTAGAGTAGTCAGAAAATTCCAAGCTCTCCAGATTTTCCCCTCACACAAGACAAAATAGCACTTCATAACAAACTTGAAGCAATTAAAAATAAACAAGGGCTGGGGAAGAACTGTGGTCTTTCTAGGACAACTATAGAAAGATACTGCATTGGAGGTTTGACCCAAGTGTAGTATAAATACCTCCAGGCTAATTGCAGTGAAACAGCAGGCATTGAGCCCTAGAGGTAATTGGGTTGGGATGTAGCCTTGGCACAAGCCATATGAATTTTCATCTCCCAGACAGTATAGGTAGTCAGGCTGAGTGAGGAAAGATTGAGGGAATTTCTGCTGATAAGGGATCATCTGTGCTACTGAGACTTGACCGTAGTTGAGAAGGAGCTACCAAGTGGTGGGTGATTGTACAAGAAAAGGGACAGGGAAACTGATGGTTTGGGTCACTTACAGAAGGGCAGAGTTCTTGGTTAGGGTTTCAGGCCAGAGGGGAGAATTGAAGGAGGACCTGAGACCAGGGGCACCATTCCCTATACCATAGGGATTGAGGTTATTACAATAACACGTTATTATAAATAATTTTTAATGAACTGGCAAAAAGAGAAAGAATCCAAACACAGAAAGAATTGGAGTTCATCTTCAGAGGAGAATGCTGAAATTAAAAAAAAAATGTCTTCTATCCCAAAGAGTAAAGTCAAATGATTACCTGTCTAAAAAGAATTCATAGAACTCAAAAAAAAAAAAAAAAAAGAAAAGAAAACTTTAAAGATCAAGGAGAAATTGAGGAAAAATTTGAAAAAAAATAGCAACAATCCAAGAAAAATAAGAAGTCTATGAAAAGAAAGTCAAGCAACTGAGAGAATCTTAAGAAAACAATTCCTTGAAAATTAGTATTGGGAAAGAGGAAATGTGATAATTGTGCAACATCAACCTCAGCATCTATAAGTTACAAGAAATAACAAAATAAAATCTAAAGAATGAAAAAAATAGAAGAGAATGTGAAACAACTCTTAAAAAACAATAGTACTTGGAGAACAGATTAAGAAGAGAAAAAATATTCAGATTATCTCAGAGCTATGATGTAAAAAAAAAAAAAGAATTTTGATACAAAAAATAATTAAAATTGTCCTGAAGCCTTAAAATCAGAGGAGAAAGTAGAAATAGAAAAAAAAAATACATTGATCTTCACCTAAAAAAGATAGTATGAGGAAAACCTATAGAAATATCATAGCCAAATTCTGAAACCTCCAGCTCAAGGAGAAAATATGTGTATAAAGAAAAAAAAATAATTAAAATATAGTGACGTTACAACTCACTGTATTGTGACCTCATAAGGTCTCAACTTCAAAAGAACAAAGTTCTTGGAACACTATATATAGAAAGGCAAAAGAAGTGGGGGAAGAGCAAAAAAAAAAAGTCAAAAAACCCCCAACCTAGGACTTTCAATGAATTGCCAGACTTTCAGGATTTTGTTGCAAAAAGATCTGAGCTTATTAGAAAATTTGATATACAAGATCCAAGAGAAATATAAACTAAACATCAAAGGCTAATTATGAATGACTCAACAAGGACAAACTTTATTTTTTATGCATGGAAATGTAAGCTATATGTCTAAGATTGTCATTAGTAATTGGGTAGTTTGAAACAAAGATTGGGATAGAGCTGAGTATGATATGATTGTGAAAAGTGAAATTATATAGGAAAAGGCAAAAAGAAAAAAAACATGAATGAGTTATGAGAGGAAGAACTTTCACAGAGGAATTAGATGGGGGAGGAGGGCTGATGGTTTTGGAACCCTATTCTCATCAGTAATGGAAGAAAGAGGGAACAACATGCATACACATACATACATACACACACAGATATACATGTATAGCTTACAAGCCTTCTGAATTCATATATAAATAAGGGGGTGGGGGAAAAAGTAAGGAGAGAGGATAAAGGAGAGATCTTTGGTTGTAAGATAGATTTAGTAACAGGAGGGCAAGGTAGCAGGTAGAAATAAAGCAGAGGAGTTAATAGGAATAAGAGATACACACAAATATAAAATAAAGATTAGGAGTAGAATTTATTATGTAAAAAAATTGGAAAGCAATCATAATATCAGACAAAGGTAAAGTTAACATAGATTTAATGAAAAGAGAAAAATAGGGAACATATATGTCAGCCATGTTAATTAATATCATTTTGAACTAATTAAAATAAGTTGGCAGTATAAGATTGGAATTTTACTGTATTATGGGGAATAATGATTTTATGGAGTTATTGGAAAGACTTGGAATTATGAAGGAATATCTTGTCTACCTTCAGAGAAACAAAGGACAAATAAACATAGTACAATCTTACACAGATGCATTGAAATGTATATGCTTATAGATATGATTATAGATATCTATGTATATATGTATGTATATATTTGTTTATATATGTGTGTGTGTGTGTGTGCGCACATGTTGGATAGATAGATTGGATAGCTTAATTGTAACTTTCTTGGGGTGGGGAGGAAGGGGGGAAAAGAATGAAGTAAATAGTATATAGCAGAAAACAAGAGAATGCCAAATCAAAAGGAGGATCTGGACAGCATCTTTTAACATATTATAAAGGAAAACTACCTTGATATCCTAGAACCAGAATAGATAAGGCAAGGAAAAAAAGAAAAGAGGACAGCTCTGAATATCATGTGTAGTTTTTATTACATAGGCTTTTTTAATATTGAAATTTATTGTTTTTATTTTGAATCCTTTCTTATGTTCTGCTGTACACATGACATTTTTTTCTTTTCTGATTTTGTATTTAATTTGAAAATAAATAAATAAAAAATAAAAGAAAAATAAAAAGACAAAAGAAAGATTAAAAAATTACCCCTATTGTTGTGAAAGTACATGTAAAGAATTATGTACAAATAAGATGTACACAGGATAAATAGGAAAGAATAAATAGAAGGAAGATACTAGAATTGAGGGTTTGAGAAAGGCTTCCCATCAAAGGTAAAATTTTATTTGGGACTTGAAGGAAGGTAGAGAAGTTGGGAGGCAGAAATGAGATGAAAAAATACTCTAGGTATGGGGGACAACCAAGGAAAATGCCTAGAGCAGAGAAATGGAGTGGATTGTTCAGGGAATAGCCAGGAGAACTATGTTACTTGGATCAAAGAATATAGGGAAGAGAAGTAAGGTACAAGAGGTAAAGTATAAAGTATAATGATGGGGCATAGTCAATCTTAGCTTAAGAAATTTGGAAGATTGACAAGGAGGGAAAGATATCTCACTTGGGTAAAAATGGAGTTTGTTCAGGACAGAAAGTGACCAAGCAAGCTAACAACAAGCTTAACCTCAACAAATCAGTGGGAGATCCTGAACCCCAATGCAGCTAAGCAATGAAACATCACCACCAGGACCCCCTACATGCCTCAGCATAGCCAGGGAAACTTGGGGACTCCAGCTCCAAGAACCATCATATGCTTCAATGTAGCTCCGGGCAAACTGGAATCTTCCAGCATCCAGACTTCCAGGTGTTTCTGCATACCCCTGGGCAAACAGGTAAATGCCAACTCTACAGTGTCTAAGCAATCATTCAGTAGTATAGGGCCCCATTGTGTTCAGCATAAGCCCAGGTAAAATGGCAGCCTCCAGCAACCAGACCACCATGTGTTTCAGGGTAGCCCCAGAATCTTAGTACCTGTCCAGCACAACAGATAGTACCACTAGGACCCTAGCATTTCACCAGGTAAACTATCAAACTCCTAAGTCTCCAGCAGTGCCAGTCACCCTCACCCCATTGCCCTCAATATGGTACCAGAGGCAAAAGTTCCTCATGGACCTCAGGACAATATCAATGTAGCACCAGGTAAACAGCCAAAGCCAGTAGCCCCTAGTTCAAGAATCTGAGATAATGCCCCTTCTACCCTAGGAGCAGAACTCAAATTTAAGGGAATTAAATTAATTAATTAAATTAAAGGGAAAAGTTCAAAAAAAGATGAGCAAAGAAACAACAACAACAATGAAAGAATTTGATTTTAGAAAGTTCTTGTGGTGATAGAAAAGAACAAGACACAAACTCAGAAGAGGACAACAATGTAAATGAATGAGAGTAATGCAAAAGAATTGTGAAAAAAAAGAGTTTGGGAAAACAACTGCTTAAAAATTAGAAACAGTCAAATGGGATATGATATAATAAAAAAAAATTTGCTGTAGAAAACAACTCCCTACAAAGCATAATTAACAAAATGGAAAAGGAAGTACAAAAGCTAACTAGAGAAAACTACCCCTCAAAAATTAGAATTGGGTGAGTGAAAAGTTCATGGCACATCAAGAACCAATCAAACAAATTCAAAAGAATGAAAAAAATAAAAGAAAATCTAAAATGCCTCATGGGAAAAACAACTGACTTGGAAAATAGATCTAGGAGAAAAAATGTCAGAATCATTGGACTATTTGATGAAATGATCAAATGAAAAGGAGGATCTGGACAGCATCTTTTAACATATTATAAAGGAAAACTACTTTGATATCCTAGAACCAGAATGGATAAGGCAAAATAGTGACAGAATGTACTGATCACCCCAGGAAACAGATCCCAAAATAAAAATTTCAAGGAACATTATAGCTAAATTACAGAACCTTCAGGTCAAGGAAAAAGTATTGCAAGTGGCCAAAAAAAAAAATTCAAATATTGGGGAGCTACAATCCAAACTTAGCAGTTGGAACATTAAAAAAATCAGAGGTCATGAAACAATGGAAGGCATTGGAGCTAGGACTATAGGCAAGAATTACTTACCTGGTAAATTTAAGCATCATCCTCCAAGGGGGAAAAAGGTCACTTAATGAAATAGAAGGATTTCAATTTTCATAAGAAGAAGATGAGAATTGAACAAAAAATGTGATCTCCAATATCAAGACCCAAGAGAAGCCTAAAAATATAAAAAGGGGAAAAGAAAACATAAAGGATTCAGTGAAGCTGAACCATTTTAATCACTACATAGAAAGCTGTTACTTGTAATTCTTAAAAATAGCACAGCTAGAAGGAATATACATAGACAGAACATCTGGGTATAAGAGGAATTTGAGGGAATGTCATAAAATATAATTAAGGGATGAGAAAGAGAAGTACATTAAGTGCAGAAGGAAAGGAGTAATAGAATGGGGTAAATTAATGCACTTGAAGAGGCACAAAAAATCTATTACAGTAGAGGGAAAATGGAACAGAGGGCAATGATAATTATTTGAACCTAACTCATTAATATCATTTCAAAAAGGGTATAATATACACAGTGAATTGAATATAGAAATTCATCTTATCGAACAGGAAGTAGGAGGGGAAGAGATTGAGTAAAGGGGCAGGAAATTGGATATCTGACAGAAGAAAGAACTAACAGGGAGGAATAGACAGAAGCAAAATATCATTGAGGAGGTAAAAGGTGAAAAGAGAGAGGGGACAAATAAGAGGAAAAATAGGCTAGAGGGAAATACATAGTACTCATGTCTGTAAATGTGAATCAAATGAATAATCCCATAAAATAGAAATCAATAGCAGAATGGATCAAAATATAGAATCCTACAATATGTTTCTTACAAAAATTATACTTGAAACAGAAAGACACACAACATAAAGGTAAGGAGTTGGAACAGAATCCATTGTCCCTCAATTGAAGTTAAAAAGAAATAAATTAGGGATAGCAATCCTGGTCTCAGACAAAACAAAAACAAAAAATAGACCCAATTAAAAGAGTTAAAGAAGGGAATTATGTTTTGCTAAAAGGTACCATAAACAATGAAGTAATATCAATACTAGATATACGTGCACTTAATGGCAGAAGAAGTTAAGTGAATGACCAAATAAGAGATAGAATATTTCAAGCTCCAAAATAGATAATTTTGATTATATTAAGTTAAAAAGCTTTTGCACAAAAAACAAACAAAAACAATGCAGCCAAGATTAGAAGGAAAGAAGAAAGCTGGCAAACAGTATCTACAGCAAATTTCTCTGATAAAGGCCTTATTTCTCAAACATATAGATAATTAAGTCAAATTAGTAAATTCTTCAGTTGAAAAATGGTCAAAGGATATGAAAAGACAGTTTTAAGATGGAGAAATCAACACTATCTATAGGTATATGAACAAGCGCTCTAAATTACTTTTGATTAGAGAAATGCAAAACAAAAACAAAAAACCCTGAAATATCATCTCACATCTATCCCATTGACTAATGTGACACTTTTAAAATTTGTTTTGTTACATGTTGGAGAGGATATGGATAAATTGGGGCACTAATGCATTGTTGGTAAAGTTGAAATTGATCCAAGACAAGTACAAAGTACTCATGAAGGAAAATATAATCCAAAAATATTTAACAGAATAAACAAAAATACAATATGACATAAATAATGTTAATTTGTAGCTTTCTAAGTTAAATTGTTACTAGTAGGGATTCTTTTCTATTTGAGTTTGACACCATTGTGTTAGATTATGTATTCTTAGAGGTCTCTTCCAATTCTGAGATTTTTTGATTTCTTGGGCTCTTAACAGTGATAGTCTTTCTAGTCATCAAAGTTGATTTATGCATCTAGCATCTTGTTCAATCATTCCCCAATTGATGGGTAGCCCCTCAGTTTCTAATATTTTGTCACTACAGGCTCTGATGAACAATCAAACTTAATTATGATGGAGGACTGATATTCCTCCAATATATATTGGAGGAATATCATTTGCCTAGGTTCATGTTGATCTGCCAGACTTCCTCATGTTTGAAAGCCTACACACACACACACACACACACACACACACATACACACACACACACACAGAATGACAAACAGACCTTAACTCTGAATCAAGTTTAAACGTAACAAATGTTCTCTCAAGTATTCTAGTATCCCAGATTCATTATTCCCTCTACTCTCAGGTCCAGTCATCTCTCTTAAGGTTTCTTTAGTTCTCTGGAGGAATAGTGCTAGATCATTCACAGTATTGTCCCAGGATGACAATACCGTGAATAATTGAGATAATATAAATCTCTGTGGAAGAGGAAGAGGTCACTGGGGTGAAGAAAAGCTTTCTTGACCTTCTGGGGTCTTATATGTGAGTTTCTTCTTTAGTATACAAAACTTTTTTTTTTTTTCATTTTGAAGCTTTGTGAAATTGAATAAGGGGAGTTAATTGTATAACTTTGTTGGGGAAGGGGTCACTGAGTATTAGATATGGGCAGTCCCAGATTGCATCTGGATAAGGGCAATGAGAAAAATGAAAAGTTCCCCAAAAGCTATTCAGGCCCTTTGTATCATGATGAACACTCTGATCCAAGAAACTTCTACAGAAGTCTCCAGAAAAGTAACTCTACTTTCTTTCGACAATTTATTCAGCTGTCTAGGGTAGATTTGTGTATAGCCTTTCTTTTTATCTATGTTCCTTTTAAACCTATGTTTCCTTACTTAGTTTGAAGTGATTCTGTGAAAGCAAAGCTCATGGTCATTGGTTCTTAACCTAAAACTGCAAATTAATCCATCATCAAATAAGAGCAGCAGATTTGGATTCAGAGGAATCTGGGTTCAAATTGTGCTTATGTGCTTTCTTGTCTGTGTGACCTTAGGAAAGTCTCAATCTCTATAGATTTCAAATTCTGCGTTTATAAAATGAGAGGATTGAAGTAGATGGCCACCAAAATGTCTTCCAATTCTAAATCTATGATCCTGTTGTTGACATTTTCTTGTGAGGTAAAATGAGAATCCTTTAGTCTCCCTTCTACATTGACTTCCCTTATTTATCTTCTTTGGCTCTGATTATTCCATTACTCCTGATTTCCCCCTTAGTAATCTCCATTTCTCTATCTCTGCCTCTCTATTTCACTCTATCTCTGTCTGTCTGTCTCTCTCTATGTCTGTCCTTCTGTCTCTGTAACTGTCTTCTGTCTGTCTCACTGTCCCTTTGTCTTTTTGTTTCTATCTCTCTCTGTCTCTGTCTCTGTAGCTATTTCTCTATCTCTCTGTCTGTCTGTCTGTCTCTCTCTCTCTCACATACATACACATTTCCTGGTATTTGAGTATCTTTATACAGCTCTCTTATTATTGCTTCAGCACTTTTCAATAATTTTATAAACATTGTGAGTAATTAGAATGTGAGAGATACCAGATAAAAGATGGTCTATACATAGTGGGTGCTCAGTCAGTGTAATCATAAAACTATTTCTCCAGGAGTCCAAGACATAGGGCACATTTAGTCAATCAACAACTAAGCTGCTTGTTCTGGACACTTTTCCTATGTAATGTAAAACATTCAAATTGACTAATTTGACTGAAGTTGGAACCAGCTTGACTAAATGGATCAGATATTTGGGGATCAAGGAAGCAAAGGCTAAGACATACAACCATTGCAAAAGAGATTTAGAATAACCAGAACGCTGAATAATCAACATCCTACAAAAAACTTAAAAGTTGATTCAAATGTGTTTACATTGCTTCTAAGCCAAGTGATAAAATGCCTTGGGTTAGGGATAGGGCCAGACAAGGCAGAAATGCTGGGCTTGCATTATTACTTACAATGTAATCTAGAAGAAAAATCTTTTTTTTTTTTTTAATTAATACAATTGAGCTTTTCTAGAGAATGCTGATAATCAATATAGGGATATAACTGTCCAGTTTTCTATTTGGATGGCAACACTGAGCTGCCAGAAGCCTGATTTCTTTTTGGTCTGGTCCAATTTCTTGCAAGCCCATGTAGCGATCAGCAAAGCCAACTCTGAAGACTGCCAGTCTTGAGTTCTGGTGCCAACCTTTAAATGACTGGAACTCAACCCAGGTCAAATAACAGTGATTCTAGATGGAGTTGCTCTTGACACAACCTTTGCTACTCTGGACTTTTTCACCCTTGATGAAGCCTGTTTGTCTGATAATGACCTCTTCCTTACTACCCAACGCCTCTCCCTGATCCTCCTCCTCTCTGTTCCCCTCTCCAACAGCCTCACCCTTGGCAGCGGCCCCCAAGAAGTTCAAGGCTCACTCTTGGAGCCTGGAACAACTCCGTCTGAATTCCTGATTTACTCATTCTTGCCAAAACCCCAAAGTCCTGAAGCTGCCATGTGCCAACAAGAGCCAGGCAAGGTTGTTTGGATAAAACTAGAAATGACCTTGAACTTCTGCCCAGCACTCAAATGGAGAGCTCTCCACCCCCTTCTACAATCCTTTTCACCCATTCCCCAAACCTGTTCTAAAGGACACAGGTTTCCCTGAAGCCCTGAGAGATATTTCATTCATTACCCTTGCTTTTTTCTTTCTTTATTTTCTCCCTCCCCTAGTCTTTCTTTATCTCCTATAGAGCATTAATCAGAGAATGCAGATGCCCAAGGCAGGAAGGCATCATGGGGGACCATCTAATCTATCCCTTTGCCGCCAGAAAGGGCCCCTACTTATTCTTATCTGGCTGAGGAGGTTTTTCCCCTGCATTTACAGAGTTTCTGGCCTCTCCTTTTTCAATATTTTTCAGTTTTCTTTCACAATCCAGCATCAATGGGGTTTCTTTCTTTCTGTGTCTCCTTGTAAGGTAATTATCCTGCTATGCTTCATTAAGCCGATAATATTATGACCTGAGGAAGATGTCAATCCTCCTTTAAACAGCTGTAAAAGTCTTGATACCCTGCAAACTTACTTCTTGAGGTAGTCCCGGCTCCTATATTTCCTGAGGAAGTCCAGTCCAAATATATAGACTAATGGATGACATCAAAGACAGTATCAGGCAGTAATGTTCTAACCCTTTACTTTTCCAATCCCAGAGAAATGACTCAATCAGTAAAGGTGTTGTTTGTCCCTCATTCTGAAAGAGGACCATGACATCAGAAAGGTGACACCATGACATACAAGTGAACTGGATTTAAGTGAGGGAGGACCTTCCCTTCCAGAGCCTTCTGAGTCCAGTGGCTAGATGTAGGTCAGGATGACTGGAGATGGCCCTGGATTCAGTGGGAGACCTTGTCTATTTTAAGATAAAATCTTTATCAAGTTTCAGTATGACTGAGGCAAAGCCCAATCAATAATTAAGACTAAATAAGAAATGAGGTAGAGAATGGCTTCTTTTAGCTAGTCAAAAAACAAAACAAAATAAAACAATCCATCTGGGAAGAGAAGACCTTCAGAGTTTCCGGCTAAAATATAAACTATTGCTACTTATATTCACTCTGAGCCAGTCAGAGCCCAAGCAATGACCAAGTAGGGTTTCAATGAGAGTCAAAGTGATTTGAGTTTAAGTCATAGTTTTTAAGAAAGAAATCTAAATCTATAAACCCCAACAATCTCTGTGAGGAGGCTTCTGTGAAGGTTGTAAGAAAGAGTAAGGGATCCATGCATAGGGCTTGACATGAGCTATTTAGGTTCCTGGTGAAATTAATGCTAGAGTTAGGATTCGGGGCAGATTTGTTGATGCTTTAGGCCCCCACCTTGCTAGTGTAGAATGAAAGGGTTTCTTTTGTTGTTGTTGGCTTAAAGGGTATAGATGGGCTCTGTTGCTCTAGCTCATTGGGCAATTGCTCAATTTTCTTTGTTATTGATGGACTTCACAGCTGGTGAAAGTGTGAGATTCCACACCCTACTATTTCATGTGGCTTGTGTAGACAGAAGTGTCAACCTCTCTGCTTTACTTGGCTTGTATATATCTTCCCAAGTGTCTCTCTTTTTGCACCCCACCCCTCTCCTATCCATCCTCTCCCCTCCCCCCACAAACAGTTTTTAAGACATGGAGTAATAGAGCTGGAGGCAATACTAGATTTATAATTAGGTGGGCTGAATTTGAATTCCACTGTTCTTCTTACTCCCTATGTAACCTTGGACAAATCCCCCCCCCCCACCTATGTGAGCTTCAATTTCCTCATCTGTGAAATACTCAGATTTTATCTTAAAGGTCCCTTCAAGTTCTAAATCCATGACTCTATGAGTTAATTCAATCTCATTACTTTACAAATAAAACCAAAGCCCAGTAAGTTTATGGATCCAGTCAAAGGGATAGTTAATGCAGAACAAGGACTTAACAGAATTCAGGTCTTTAAACTATTTTCCTGTCTCTTTATCTTGCTTCCTGATTCCTATTTTCCCTTTTTTTTCTTTTTGACTTTTCATAGAAAACAGTTTGCTATTCTGCTTTGCTTAGTTCCTCAGAGGAAAGATACTCCTATTTTTTCACTCCCTACTCCTTTTCCCTACCTCCCACCTTGAAGGTGTAGATCTTGAATCCTCAGGACAATGAATGAGTGAGAAGTGCTTGTGTTGCCATTGGCCATCAGAAAGGACATTTGCCCACTCAGAGTCCCAGCTGGATAGGTGTGAATGAGACTTTTTTCTTTGATAATCTGATGAAAGATATGAACGCTTTCTTGCTTTATGTCCCCCACCAAGGCTTCACACAAGTGGGGATCAGTTTGCCCTGGGCAGTGACAGAGCTGTTATTATTTCCAAGAGAGGAGCTGGGAGGTGAGCCACAGGGAATCAAGTCATCTCTTCCTTCTGTTAGCTGGCTCAGCCTCTGGCCTCCCTCTAGCATCTGGGGAAGAGGAGAGGTCTCACATAATTGGGAGGGTGAAGGTCCTGAAGAGAGTGTGATCTTGGAGGGGACTCTGAGTTCTCCAAAAAGCCAGAGCTGCCCTGTTTGGTGAAGCCGCTGGACTGGACTCAGTTGTTTTCATGAAAGGAGGTTTCTTTCTCTTTGCAAAATGCCAAAATGTGAGAATTCCACAAACATCTGGCATTGGCAAAAGGCGTTAATCCTCCAGTCCTCTGCTTTCAGCAAACAGAGAAGGCCAGGCAATGGCCCTTGTTGTAGGGACAATTCCCCACCCAAAAGGATCGTTCTGGGGTTGTGTCTCCCTTCAGTGAGAGGGTCCTTCTTCTTTGTATCAGAAAGATGGGGAAGAAAAAAATATATGTATATGTATATATATATATATATATATATATACATATATTTTAGTATAAAAATCCTCCTTGGTCTTAGGAAGCTTATGGAGATCATAATAGAACTTCTGGTAATAGATAGAAGACTCTTCTAAGCTCAAGAGTCTGAGATGAAGCAATAATGCTTTTGTTTTTTAACCAACTGAAGCAAGAATTCTTAAGCTAGGCTCTAAGAATTTATTTTTTAAAATATTTTTGATAGCTATAATTAATATAATAAGTTTCTTTAGACTCTAAACTTGGTCTTTAAAAATATAATTTGATAACTATATTTCAACATAATTAATTTTCTTTGTATCCATATGTTTTTTATTTTTATTTTATTCATTTAAACATATTTGGAGAAGAGGTTCATAGATTTCACTATATGGTCCAAGAGGCACAAGAAGAACTTCTGACCTAAAAATGCAAAGTGGGGGGAATCTTGAGTGCACAAATACAAGTTTCAACTGAATATTGCACAAAATAAACAATATAAATGAAATTGCTTTTCTTGTGAGATCTACACATGCAAATGTAAATATGTATTAGGGGTAGTGGAGAATTTTCCAAAATCTGTTCAGTGAAAAATACAATGATGGAGAACCTTTCCATTCCTGACTTTCTGTATTTTATGGTAAAAAGCCCTGGGTGTAAACAGGACATAAGTGAGTCTTGTGGCTATGAAAGCCACATTGGGAACTCAGATTGCTGTTGTCGTCTGACCTCTAAGCAGTTCACGAGAATGAATAAGCAAGTTCCTTCACCCTGTCATTTTGGAGTTGAGGAGTTGGGCTGAGGATGATAACTCCCTCAGGGATGTCTTTTTTCCCATGTGAAATGGCTTCACTTTTCATCATTTGTGTGTAACTTGTTTTGCTCTGGTCCTTTGCTGAAAGTGGAGAGTGAGTTCAACTATAGACAAAACAATTTGGGCTTCCAGTAAGTTTTGATTTCCCTCTCCTCAGATACATTAGTACAACTCTAAAGCCCTGAGAAGTTCAGGGAGTCATCCCTTTGGAGTTCCTACTTCATCACAAAACTCCCTTTCTCTGGGAGCACTGAGCTTGTCTCACTATCCCAGATGTGGAGGGGTCTGCTTTCAACCCCTCCCAAGGACTTGGAGATCATTATGATAAAACATAGCTGATAGGATAAGACCTTGGGTCTTTGGGATCTGCTCCTCTGATGGTTCCAGCCTAAAAGCATCCTTCTTACTAAACCGATAGACAGAAGAGTTATTAAGTGCCAGACATAAAGCTAAACCCTAGAGATGCAAATGCTAGCAAGATAAACAGTTAAATACTGATTTAACTCTGATTCAGAATTCCTTTCTCTGACATCTCTTTAATAAAGCACTTTGCACACTTAAAAGTTCTATACAAATTCAAGATCTTATTATTAAATTCCATTAGCTTATCATACATTATTGAACCTGACCCTCAAAATTCCTCCTCAATTCATTTAGAGTTTCAAGGAAGTGATGTGACTTAAGTTAACACTGCTACTTAGGAGCTGAGCTAGGATTAGAATCCAAATTTGCCAACTATTGGCCCTGAATTTTTTATACCATGGTAGAGCAGCATTTCTTTGCTGACTTTGCTTTGAGACAATATATGCAACTCGAACTGTTCTTTTATATAGAATACCTTACTGATTATGATCTACACTTCTAGTAATTATGAAATCAAAAGACCTTGGTGTAAAGGATGGGTGATTTCTCTTCCAAAGACTTCAAGAGTATCTCCTTTTCATCCTCCCTCTCCCCATTTTATGCTCTGGTCTCTTTTCTCTCTTCATTAACAGCCTTCCATTTTAACTTCCCATTTTAAGTATCAGAAAAAAGAGTCAGATAAGCAAGGAGAGAGATTTCATAGCCCTATATTCATTACCACTTGACTATCTAGAAGATTTTCCTTAAGTCTTATCTTATTTCTTCTAACTGATAATTCAAGCTTTTTCTTTTGTTTGGTCTTTTACGGTGATGGGCAAAAAGAAACAATTTGATATAATTAAAATGCTGGCTGGCATCAGAGGACCTAAGTTATCAAATCTTGTTTCTAATACTAACTACCCATATAACCTTAGACAAATTACTTAATCCGTAGTTCAATTTCCTCATCTCTAAAATGAATGGTGAGGGACAGACTGAAGGGCTTCTGAAGTCCTTTATGTTCTAAATCTGAAGTTTTTGTTATCTCTCATAGAAAATTTTCATAAACTTGAAGACAATATGTTGCAATGTCACACCCCTTCCATCTGTTCCTCCTGCCAGCTTTCTCAGACAATTCTTGTCACTCTGGAGCTTTGGCAGGGGGGGTTGGGGGGGGGAGACCTGTCAAAAGTTGGGCTGGGGAGAATAAGATGAGGACGTATTGAGTTCAGCTGAGGTTCCTAGGACTTCACACTTGATTTACTCCACCTCTACCCACCTCAAAATAACTTATCCCTGTACTCAATTTCAGTGGGAACAGTCCTTGATCTTTTATAGAAGTAATTTATGGATCTTCTAAGTTATGTTATAGGGACCCATCCTTGAGTACAACATATTATTCAGAGTGTTTTTGAAAACAGAATTAAATATTCAGTATATAAAATCAAATATAATTATACAGATGTTCTTGAAAATTTGTGAACAATTGTTTGATTCATATTATATGTATGCACTTAGGAGAAATAGTAATTTGTAGGAACAGTATGGCTTTTCCCTTTATAAAGCAAATAATCTTTTCATAATATGAATTTCTATTTGCAAATTTATCTTTTTTATATGTTCAGATTGTGGTATGCTTTTTTAAAGTGGGAATATACATTTAATTTACAATTGACTTTAGAAATTCATTTAAAGATCCATTTCAAAGAAACCATTTATGAATCCATTGTTTTAATTAAATGTGATCAACTGGAGTTTCACATTTACCCAGAACAGGGGAAATCAGGCTGTTAGCTCTAATAATGGTATCCTATTATATTATAGAAATCACCCACCCAGTGACTGACACATAGTGGATACTACATCAATTCTCAGTGAGGGAATAAACGAGGCAAGGTGAGCAGGTGAGAGAAAAATTAAGTTAAGGAAAGTGAACAAAGACTCTTTATCCTCCATTAAGTTTCACCAAAGTTTGAGTCCTTATCTAAATGAATTTCAAAGTTTATAATAATTTGCTTTGGGGACCTCTGAGACATAATTTTTCTTTTGGTTTTGCTTTTTTATTTCCCCTAAAAATGCTCAAATAATATTTTGAACTCAGAATCATAGAGTTGGAAGGTACCTAAAGGCAGACCCAGAAAAGGAATATAATCAGTCAAAAGTCACAAATCCCAGACTCTTTCTATGGTTCTAAAATGCAATGAATCAAATATGGGCTAAACTTTATACCCTAGAAATCTGCCAGCACCAAATAGACATCCTGTTGCTAGCTGGGTTTTACAGTAAGGTAAAGGTAGGTAAGGAAAAAGAGTTCAGCAGAAAGCTGAGTAACCTACCCCTCCCCTCTTTCCTAAAACTATGTTCAGTCAATCTTTTGTGTTCCTTGTCTGTGATCCTTAGCTTGATCAGAACATGGTACTTATGGGATAAAATAACTGATTTGATTCTGATTTTAACTGTGAGGAAACTTAGGTTTCTAAACAGAAAGTTCCCTTAATTATTGCTGATCAGTAACTCCTGAAGCCATTCATTCACTCAATTTTTATTAAGTTTTTATTTATGTAGAACATTATCATAAGTGTTGGGGAAGGCATGAAATTTATAAGTGAAAAAAATGTTTGTTCTTGTTTAGTTGTTTCAGTCATGTCCTACTCTTCATGATCCCATTTTATTTGTTGTTTTGGCAAAGATACTAGAGTGGTTTGCCATTACTTTCTTCAGCTTATTTTACTAATGGGGAAACTGAGGCAAACAGTTTTAAATGGCTTGTCCAGTTACACAGCTGCACTCTATCCACTATATCACCAAGCTGCCTTCTGGAAGAAGATATTAGAGAGAAATGCCCAACTGTGTGGGGGAGATACCCAGAAATCCTCTCCTTGATCCTCTCAAAAACTGCCCTAATACTGTGATTATCTGTGGTCAGATTTTGACTGAGAAGCTAGTTGTTCTGTCCTAGGAGACAAGAAGGAATCCATAGAAAAGGAGTGTGCATAGAGAAAAGTAAGTGTGAGAGAAACTGAGAAGAAAAAAGAGGAGGAGGAAAAGGAGGAGGAGAAGGAGGAGAAGAAGGAGAAGGAAAAGTAAGAAAAAGGAGGAGAAGGAGGAGGGGGAGAGGAGAAAGAAGAGGAATAAAAGAGGAATAAAATAGAAAGAGGAGGAAGAGGAGGAGGAGGAAGAAGAGGAAGAGGAGAAGAACAAGGAAGAAGAGGAGGAAGAGGAAGAGGAGTTACCATAGAAAGATAAGGAACTATATTCACCAGTGCAGTCTATGGGCCATAAGATCAGTGACTGCTTTGCTTCCTATTCCTCATCCTTGACCTTTCCCTTTCCTGGAAAGATCTGCCTCCAAAACTTATTTCTATTTGATTGAAGTTTATTTACCTTACCATTCACCTTATCTAAAAAGCTGGTTTAGTTCAGATAAATGTGGTTAACTACTGAATTACTGATAAAGGTGCTTCATTATTCAAATGCAGCAAATAGAAATAGGTTAAATATACACACACGTGTACATATACACATGTGCACACACTAAACACACACCACATATACATATATGTACAAACACATACACATGCAAAACATACATGTGCACACAGATTTCCTGGCTGGGCTTTCAGAGCTATCAGAGAATTATTGATTCAATTTTGTAACTCCCTAGAGCAAAGAGAAGCTAAGCCCAGGATATTTCTGGCTAAATAACTAGCATTTTTAGTTGCGGCTGGCTGTGATTGACATGAAAGGTGGGTATTGGTTACTTCCTCAGTCCAATTATTTTTTCCTTTTTAGTCAGTTGGAAAGAAAATGCAAGCCTTGCCTGAAGGACATAGTCTAGCAAGGACTGCCTAAAGAAAGGGGCCAAAGAGACCAGGGAAGAAAAAGTGATGTTAACAGAAATAAGAAATGTTCATGATTACACAGGCCACCTCTACCACTGCTTAAAAGCCTGAGAGGTGAGATATAAGATATCAATACTGATAATCTTAATAAGCAAACACTAAAAAGCCTATTAGATGCAAAACAAATACTCTTTAGATACAAATAGATTAGAATTTCATTTGATGCAAGCTTTGTCCATCCTAATATAGAAGTTTGGTTCTGCTTGCTTCCTCTCCTCCTGCTTTTTGCATTCTGAATTATTAGACTTTGTCTTTCACCTCTGGCCCTACTCATTAGGTTATAGTTCTATGATCCTTGAGGAAGCAAGATAGTCCAGGAAGAAGGTAATGAGGATCTGTATTAGAATGGTGACAAGTGTCAGAGGATCTGTACTAGAATGGTGACAAATGTCAGAAGAGAGAAGGGGCCATAAGTTCGAGATGTTATGGAAATAAAATTAACAGGTCTTAATGACAGATTGCACATGAAGATGAGAGAGCTTGAGGGGTTTTGAGGGATAACACATTAGTTTAAGAACCTGAGGGATTGGGAAGATGGTGATACCTTCAATGATAATAGAGAAGTTTAGAAGAGGGCAAGGTTTGGGAGAAAAATAATGAGCTCATGCTGAGTTTAAGACATCTAAGTGACATCTTGAGATATCCAGTAGGTATTTGGAGATTTGAAACTAGAGGTCAGCATTGAGGTTAGAGCTGGATAAATAGATTTGAGAATCATCAACGTAGAGGTGATACTTGAATCTATTTGAGCCAATGAGATCATTAAGTAAAATGTTTTTTTGGGGAGGCAAAGAAGATAGAGTAGGACAAATCCTATGGGACCTAGATGAAGATCCTGTAAAGGAAAATGGTCAATATGGAAAGGGAGAATCAGAATAGAGAAGTAGTGTCATAAAAAGCTAGAGAGAAGAGAGTATCAAGAATATGTTTGAGAGTGTCAAAGGCACAGAAAGGTCACAAAGGATGAAGATTGAGAAAAGTCATTTAGTTTTGACAATTAAGAGCTTTTTTCAGTAACTTTGGAAAGAATAGTTTTAGTTGAATAAGAGGTTGGAAGCCAGATAGCAGAATTAGAAAGAAAGTGAGAGGAAAGGAAGTTGGGGAACCTGTTGCAGATAATCTTCTCAGGAGTTTAGTCTGAGGAGAAGAGAAACATAGGAACAGCTAATGTGTTGTTATTTTTTGCTATTTTGTGTTGCTATTATTTGAAGATAATAGAGAAACAGCCAACAGACAGAAGGAAAAAATAAGTAAAACAGTAGGGATTAGAGAGAAGGGAATTTGTTGGAAAAAACTGGGTAAACTGGGATCACTTGTGAATGTAGAGATGTCTGCCTTGGAAAGGAAAAGGGGCAAGTCATCATGCAAGTCAAGGAAGAAGAAGGATATGTGCAAGAAGGAATCTGTGTGTTAACTTTTGTGTGTAAGATGTGAGTTAAAAAGGAGAGAAGAGGGAGCTCTTGGGGAATGATCTCATTTTTTTCCAGTAATATATGAGAAAAAGTTTTCAGCTGAGAGGGTGGGAAGCAGGGGGAATCCTGGGAAGTTTGAGGAGGTATGAAAAAGTTTTGGAAGAATCATTGGGTTGAGAGGGATAATGAGTTAATTAGGAAGATAAAGACCTTTGTAGCAGGAAGGGTTTAGTGGAAGAAGTACAACATAAATTTGCAATGGCTATTATCTTCATGGTTTCATGCTGATAATTTTCCAGCTATATATATGTGTAGGAGTGAAGACAGTGAATAGTGAGAATGAATCAATACTAAAACTTGGCAGGGCAAGATCAGCAATAAGATAAAGGGCAAGAGAGTTCAGAAAAGAAAAATATGGGGTTTAACTTATTCACCAAGGAATGGGGTCAAGATGAGGAGGGAAAAAGAATGTAATTAGTGCAGTGGTGATGGCCAGGGAAAGAAATTAGGAGTCAAGGAGCAGGAGTTCGTGGTATGAAAGAAAAAAAATATTATTGCAAGAAAGAGGAAGCGGTAGATTGACAATAGATTGTGATCAGGTAAGATAATTTCATAGTGCTTAAACATGGAGGTGGTACACTTGTGAGTAATGGCAAAATCAATTTGTGACCATCTTTATGTGTTGCTAAGGTACAGCAAAGCAGTATGAAAGGCTGGGGAACAAGAATATACAGCTGAAGGAATGGTGTTACTTTGGGGTCATAAGACAGACTGGAGACAATGGAAATAATCTTTCTCTTCTTTGGGAAGGAGGAACCTGATGCTCAATGAAATTATATTTCCCCTCTTCTAGTAAAAGGCGGAAAATTGGTTTCTTCCCTTACTCTAAAGAAAGGATCCTGCTTCCTGATGGACTGATATTTCTCTGTTTCCTGTGGGAGGCTGAAAGCCAGGCAAAGGACTCAGTATACTAAAATGGCATTTCTTCTCCTATGGCAGGAGCATAGAGGCTAGATAGGGGATATAATAGAATGATAGATGGAAAAACATTTTATCCCCTAACTACAAAGACATCATAGACAGGATTAGATATATTAAGTAATTTCCAAGGTTACACAATTTGTAGGTAACAGAACTAGAATCTAAAGTCCCCCTTCCCAGTCACATTATAGTGCTATCACTGTTCCTTTTATGGAATATGATGATGGTGACATTTATGCATATGATACTTTACAAAGCTGTTTCAAACATCTAATTTAATGCATATAATAACTCTGTGAGGGAAGGGGAACAAATATCATTCATTATTCCCATCTTGTAGCTCAGGAAACTTAGGTTTTGAACAAGGACATGACTTACCAAAAATCACACAGTAAGTTGGATCTTGAACCCATAGCTTCATCATGAAGACTTCAAAGTTCTTTCTGTTCAACCATAATGTCTCTATACAACTAGGAAGAGAGGGCAGCCATTATGAGACTGTCCCATAACCATAACTTCTACCCTCTAGCCCCAATCAGTCATCCTGTCCCTGCAAGCCACTTATTCCATAGGGCAATCAGTTTGAACAGATTAGTGCAAAGCCAGCACCATTATTGACTGATCAAGAAGCACTGGCTAAGTACTTATTATGGGCAGCTAGGTCCCATAATGGATAAAATACCAGACCTGGAGTCAGGAACCTAAGCTCAATCTGACCTCAGACTCCTATGAGCTGTGACCCATTTAGTCCTGTGTGCCTCAGTTTCCTCATCTGTAAAACAGAGAAGGAAATGGCAAACCACTCCAGTATCTCTGAGTCAGAGTTTACATTATCTTTGCCAAAAAATAAAAATAAAAAATAAAACAAAACCCGCAAATGGGCCATACAAAGTCAGAGTTGGTATTCTAACAGGGTTGCAACAAATACTTATATAAATGTAAAGGGGAGGAGAGAGTTCAGTACATTCTCAGAATGCCTCAGATAGTATATCCATGTGGAGGACTAAAGGATGCTAGAGAGAAAATGACATCACTTTATGTGGAGAAGAATAGGGGAAAATGCTATCTTTCTACATGGAGACATAAGGGAATTGCTTCTACGAGAGTTGTAAGGATGTGTCTTGGAGAGATTAGATCATGGAGTTTGAATATATATTATTTAACTGGTTCAGGTTGGCTAACCATGTATTGAAATGTACACTCTTTGGCAGTTTTCAGAGGCATTCGAAAAGTTTTTGAAGCTTCAGATATAAGCATTTTGGCTTGTCACTTTTAAAGGAGTTTGCTGGCCAAGGAAAGAAGAGAAACTTAGAATTTTTTTGATTTTGAAGGGTCTAGAGCACTTGTTGACATCCCTTAGTTTTAGACTTCAAGTTTGCAACCAAATCAGCATTCATGTCCCAAGGTCTAAAGAAAGTTGAACTTCCCTGGTCATGCCATCATTCCAGAGTTCTATTTTTGCAGTAGTGAAGCATTGTTGTCCTGAGGAGTAAGTAAAATAGAGAACTTTTAGGGTAACCTTTAGTCCTTATATCCAGTTGCAATTAAGATGTAGCTCACCTAGCCTTTGGTCATGTTGCATTTGGACATGAACTAGGTGGGATAAATGCTATTTAGGATCTGAGCTAAGTTTTGTATCTAATTCTCTGGAAATTGAGTCAGTATAGATAAGAATATGTCTCTGAGGTAGTTGAGGGGGGAAATGGACATTTATTCTTGCTATATTTTTGAGGTAAATATCTCTTTGAAAAAGCCCAGTGATGTTAATCAGTTAAATGGAATTAAGATGCTACTCACTGGTCCCCTTATAAATAGAGAAAACAAAGATGGTGGAGGTTTGAGAAAATGACAATAGAAAGAAAAGGTACTCACAAACCAATTATAGTGGAAATATGCATACTTATATTCGACTTGTTAAGTATTTTAACATGATTAACATGTAGTAGATTTCCTGCCATCTAGGGGAGGGGAGGAGACTGGGGGGGGGGGGAATTTGTAACGGAAAGCTTTGTAAGGGTCAATGTTGAAGAACTACCCATACATATATTTTGCAAATAAAAATCTTTAATAAAAACAAACAAACAAACAAAAAACAAACCCATTATAGTACTCTCTAATTCTAAGGGGCAATGTGTAGCCTTATCTTGAGATTGGAGCATACATGCTACATAAACATAGATAGCATCAATAGATAGAAAATAAATGAAAATAAATACAAACAGTTTGGGAGAATGAAATCAAGAAAAGCTTCATGCAAAAGGTGGTACGTGAGCTATTCCTTGAAGGAAAAGAAGGACTTTGTATTAAGTGGAGGTCAAGAGGAAGTATATTCCAAGTAAAAATAGCAGGAATGGCTAGTGCAAAGGCATAGAGATAGAAGATGAAGAGTCCTGTGTGAACAACATTGAGTCTGTATGGCTGACAGGATATGGGAGGAAGAGAAAAGCTAAATTAAGTCTAAAAAGATAGCTTGAAGCCAGAATATATGGGGCTTTCAGAACTAAACAGAAGACTTTATAGTTTATCCTTGAGGTAATAGGGAGCCACAGAGTTGTTTGATTATGGGAATGACACCCTCAGATCTGTATTTAAGAAAAACACTTTGACAATTGTATGGAAAATAAGCTGAAATGACAAGCGGCTTGATGGAAGGAAACCAATGGGAAAGCTGTTGTGACGCTATTGACAAGGGCCTGAACTAAGATGGTATCCATGTAAATAGAAGATGTCAGTTGTGTTCTCCCTCTATGAAAGATGATGTATACTATTTCTAGAATGAATTTTCATCAGATTTGATGGAATTTTGGGAAAGGAAGAGGGAATGATTAGTTTGTTTGTTCATGGAGTATATGGGTGGAATTTGGGTAATAAATGCATTTTATTGACAATATAGATTGTTTCTTTATGAGTGCCTTTTAAAAATTATTTTGAATAATAGTTAAAATAATTAGCACTGGGGGTATAGTGCCTTATTTTGCATCTCTGCTTTCACTTGGGATTCATTTATTGTATTCTTCTGTAAAAATGGTCCAAAGGAAATTTTTAATAGCAAGTCAGTAGCAGTAGCATAGTGGGTGAACTTAGTTTGGATTGTGAATTGTTGTAGGGGATGGTGATGAAGTAGGAGGTGGGAGGAATGGGATGGGTGGTGATTAAGGCTCTGTTCATATGGTGCCAAAAATCTTAGTGAAAACTGAAATTTAGTAAAACATTTGAACATCTTGTGTCTTAGACTAGATGATTATGAATAACTGGGTAATTGACTCATTTTTCTTTTTAGTTTCATCCAGATGTTTGTCATCAGGTGGATGGAGGCTGTGCTCCAAGTGAGTGGGATTTAGTGCTGCTGTGATTTCTCCTTAGGACAGACTCAGATCCAAACACAGACCCAATTCACTTCATTATGAGATGCTAGTGCCCTTTTGGGTAAGGACCAAGAAACAGCTTGAACAAACACTACCAGCTTGGTGAACGGGCAGTGAGGTGAGTTTCATCACATGGCTGGATGCCTTCATTTGGACAAAAAGGACATTTTCACATTTGGAGAAGCTGAGGCCAATCCCTTACCACCCTTGTGGACAACAAGATCAGAACTTTTTTGTTTAGAAAGCAAAGTAGAAGTCACAGGCTTTGAGTGAGCTCAGGGACATCAGATTAAGGAGAGGTCTTGACACTCCCTGTCCCTTTCTTCCAAGAGGGGAGTGGAATGATGATGCTTCTCAGTGTAACAAAAGGCTTTAGATCATCAAAGATGATGGGGTCTGAGCCACTGTGGGGTGTGCCCCATATTCATTTATTCTTGGTATTGTGTTTTAATTATAAGACTTAGGCAAAAAAACAAAAACAAAAAACTAAACCTGCTTCCCAAGTCACATGTTCTGAGGGTCTCCAGGAAGACGCCATGGCAATTAGGATAGAAAAGAGAGTCGTGACTTCTTAAAGATTTGGTTAGACAACATGCTCAGTCATATGGCCTGTGGCTCCTGCCCTTCTCCTCTCTGATTTCTCAAAAGCTGGTTTCCATTGTTTTGTATTTTATTTTTTTAATATTGTCCCAAGTATCTGTCAAATATTGGTCATAAGTCTATAACTCCCAGAATTGTGCTTGAGAGTCATTGTCATAGCTTCTCTCCTGAGAGATGAACTGATGGATGTATTGCGGGATTGAACAGTGATGGAAAAATGATATCTGAGCCACAGAAAAAGTTTCTAGTCTAGAAAATATCTTCTACTTTATTTAGATTCTCTCATTCTCCCCCTCCTAGGTCCATCTTCTGATCAGGCATCTCATGTCATTCCTCTTCTCTAAGGGGGAATCTAAAAGTCAGAGGTAGAAAGAAAAGAATCTGGAAGACTTGAGTTGGAGTCTCATCTCTATCACTTCCTCAATGCTATATCTTGAGCAAGTCCTTTTGCTTCTCTCAGTTTCTTTATTTTTAACTGGGGGATAACATTTGTACTACCTATCTTCAAAAATCATTCAGTCAATAACTTAACATTTATTAAATACCTACTATGTGCCAGGAACAGTGTTAGGCACTGGTAAAACAAAAACAAAAATGAAAGAGTATCAGGCATTTAGAAACTTATATTCCTTTGAGGAACTAATGAAGTGATAGATGGGAAGTATTTTATGAATTGTAAAGCTCTATACCCATATGCACTTGAATCTGTACAGTTAGGATCTGTGATATGCATCAAGGGAATTCTCGTTGATAACTATCAAAACCAAGGTATATATCCCTGGGAGTCACCAGAACCACAAGGAGAATTTGAATCGCAATGACAGGCAGGATTGGATCCCAGATCCTTCTGACAGCAAGCTTAGTGCTCCATCTTATTCTTCTACAGAGCCTGTGATACAATGGATAAAGTCCAGAGTTCAAATGTGGCCTTAGACATTTTTAGCTGTGTGACCCTAGGCAAACAACTTTAACTTCTTGTCTGCCTCAGTTTCCTAATCTGTAAAATGAGGGTAATAGCAGCACTTAATTTACAGATTTGTCATGAGGGAGATAATATTGATAAAGTTCTTAGCACAGTGCCTGATACATAGTAGGTACTACATAAAAGCTTATTTTCTTCCTTACCTTTCATCCCACTACCACTGCTTTGCCTTTATGTAATTTATAATTTCTAGAGATTTCAGCTTTCTATCTCATGAATACATCCTGGATATTTAATACAACATCTGCCAGTATAGCGTATTTGCATCTATAGTGAAAAGTCTGTATGTATTTGCTCTCTCATTTTATGTTTAAAGATCCCAGCAACAGAAAGTGATTTGATCTATATTCTTTTCACCATAGTGCCGAAGGTGAAAGAATATTGGCAATTTCCATCCTCAGGGGACTTTACAAATCAGGAAGGACCTTTTGTTACCTGATTGGTTTACCGCCAGCTCCATTTGAAGATAGCATTAATTGCTCTCTCAAATCTTGGGATTCACAGATTCCATTGAATCATACATGACAGATGGGGTTAGTAACTACAGACAGTAGGAAAGATAATATTGAGAAGGAGATGATGTTAATCAATAAACATTTTTATGCCATTTGATTTGTTCATTTTGGGGTCTTCCCTTCTTTTCTCCCTTCCTTTCTCTTCCTCCCTCCTTCCCTCCTTCCTTTCTTCTCTTCATGGCAAACATTTATTAAGCATCCATTTTACAAGAGGTACTATACTATACCATATAAAGAATACAAAGATTAGCATGACTTTCTGTGCCATCTTGACAAAGACAATAGTCCCCTTATTTATGAAGGAGGCGTATCTGCTCTCAAAGACAAATAAACTGAGGCACAGAGAAGCTGTGTCTTTGTTAAAGCTGTATCAGAGTGTCATGGGTGGAAGAAAAGATCTCGAGGTTCTAACTCTCACTTCTATACCCTCTGATTCTGAGTGCTATGCCCTCTGATTCAAGCATCAAACCCAGAGCCTTATCTCACCCTCAGGCCAAAGAGTGTAGAGTTAGGTCCCACTATGTTACTTAGAAAGCTTCAACCTCTCTTCATAACAGAGATAAAGCCACAGAATATCAGAGATGGAAAGGAGTTTTATAGATTATCCAGTATAACCTCTTACCACCTTCTTTGATTTAAGAGGGAGAAACTGAAGCACAGAAAATCAAAGTGACTAGCTCTGTTTTCAAAGACCTGTTTTGATTTAATGCTTAGAAGATATTGATTCTTTACAATTTTTTTTTACCAGAGGCAGATGATTTCATTTGTTTGTTGAGAAGAGAGGAATATGTAAGAGTACTATCTTCCTTGTAATTAATACACACACACACACACACACACACACACACACACTGTTACAGTTTTTTGCAATGTTTCAAAGTATTCTCTCATTTGATCCCTAAAATTGTGTAATATAGACAGGGAGCATACTACTATTCTTACTTTACAGATGGGGAAACTGAGTCACAGAAAGTGGTATATTATTTAATCCCCACAACTATGTGATAGTCAGGGCACATACCGCTATTCCTAGTTTACAGATGGGGAAATTGAGTCACAGAAAGTTTAAGGAATAAGCTGAGCTGAAAGTTAAACAACCCAGTTAATAGTAGAGCCAAGTCAAGAACCAATGACTAGAATCCAACTCTTGTTTCATTGCCTCATCCAACTTTTCCTAACATTTCAGCATCATTCAACAGAAGGCCTGGAGAGTGATGAGAATGATTCAGAGGCTGATGAATCCTATTGTAAATGCAGCGTTGTTTCCTTCTATCTCCCCCAATAACTTCTAAAGGTCGAAAAGAATATTAAAACAGGGTGGAAGGGTAGGGACCAAAGAACTTGGACAGTACCCTGGTTGTCTTAGAGAAGAAAGGAACCAGTTGTGGGAAGATAATTAGACAAGAACTTTAGAAAACAGGATTATGAACAAGTATTAATTGATAAATGAATGCTTTAGGGAAAGGGGTGTTCTGCCAACTGTGATGGTAAAAGAATAAAAAAAAGCAAAAAATAAAGAGAAAATTGGTGAGAAAAGTGGGCAATTTAGGAGGAAATTTAGAAGAAGGAGGTCTGGAGGCAGCTTTGTGTAATGGATATAATATTGGACTTAATATTAAAAAAATCTAGGTTCAAATCTCAGTTCTACCTTTTACAAGCCATGAAAATATTGGGCATATCACTTAACTTCCCTGGGTTTTAGTTTATCTATAAAATGAGGAGTTTGGATGAGATGATTTCTAAAGTCACTTCTACCTTAAAGATCTATGATCTTGTAGGGAAGGAGAAGGAGCTAGGGAGAGAGGAAACTAAAACTGGAACTCTCCTTAATTTTATGATTCTTGATTCAATGCTCTATAGACTTGTAATTGACATTACTGGGTAAATTTGAATTTTCAGGGTCAGTTCAGATGAAGTTGTTTTATTTCCTCCTAGGTATTACTACTGAAATCCTGATAATTTCCCAGTAGTATGGTCAGGTAGTCAAAATGAACAGTTTTCCAATGGGTGAGATTCATTAGGTTTTAGGTTCTAGTACATATTTGTACACACTAGCTTTTCTTTAGAAAGAAAATTAATTCATTTTTAAAAAATACAATTTGGAACAAGATTTAAAGAGGTACAAACCCCTACATATGACTGCATAGTTATTACTAGTAATCTACTGGAACAGTCGTTAATCTGTAAAGGAGAGAGAGGAACAAGTAGAAGTAAATTTTCTTTTAGTGTCTTCTGCTATAAAATTTGGATTTGAATTTCTGTTTCTTCTCAGGTCAGAAAATATCTGAAGGTACTATAGAGCAGGGCTTCTTAAACTTTTTCCATTCGTGACTCCTTTTAGCCCAAGAAATTTTTATGTGACCCGAGGTATATAGATATACAAACCAAACATTTACTGATAATGAATCATTATGAGATCCCATATGGTGTCACAACGTATAGTTTAAGAAACTTTGCTCTAGAGGATAAAACTGATGCAATCATTAGAAAGTACTTTTTTCCAGAAATGGACTTTTATTCCCAGAAGTAAAAAAAAAAAAAAAGTTTTTTGAATTTATGTTATACTTCTCTTTTGATTAGATTGTACGTCTATCTACCACAGTTCCTTATTCCATTCAAATCCAAAATCTACTTTGCCAAAAATGTATAGCAATTCAACGTGAAAAATGAATTACAAAAGCTATGCAAATGACTATGGCTTATGCCTGGACTTAGTTTCCCATAGCCTGGTTCCTTCAGTGCAATGTGCTCCAATCCTGTATTTTGAAACCCATGTAGCATAATCTTCTTCCTACTGGAATGGTAGTTCTTCTTCTCAGGACTCTACGTGTTGATTTTGGTTATGCTCAGCAAGAAATCTCCCAGCCAATCAATAGGAAATACTGATATCTCATGAGTCCCCTGTCTTCTTCCTAGGAATGCTTATGTGATCACTCTATAATTCAATACAGCCTAATATCTGATGATTTTTTTTATTGTTATATCACACTGTTGACTTATTATGAGCTTGTGGTTTACTAAAATCAGAAGATTGTTGTCCCCACCCCCCCAGAATGAAATATTATTTACATAATTTTCCCACATCATGTCCAGCAGAAAAATGACAATAGAACTGAACTCAGCATAAAGCAGCTACAGCTTCCAAGTCCATCGTGGAATTTACATGTAGACAATATAAGAAGAGAATCTTATGCTTTTTCACAACCCTTCTGGGTGGATTCAGTATTACATTTCAGGAGCACTGAACAAAATGACTCGCCTGTGGATTCCCCTATTCTTGGAAGACTTACCTTGTCTTGGTGCCCTTTCATTTTGCCTGTTGGAAAGAGAAATGTTGAATTACAGGACCTGAACTCACTGCTCCCATCTATGAACTTCCAAGCTATGCTGCTATCAGATACTTCCAAAATCCCAACCAGCAAACTTTCATACTGATGCAGCTCATATAAAGCTAAGTAGGGTTGGATGTGTACATATTCAGGTATACCTAAGCTACACCTAGCCCAGACTTTTTGAAGACTCATGGCTACTGGTTCAAAACCATTCCTGTATGGTCTTCCACCCCCAATATCTCTCTTATTTATTTCATGACTCATTTTTCCATTCAACATTTATGAAAATTTACATTTCCCATCCATCATAATTTTTAAACCTTTGCTTCAAGCCCACCTTCCTTGGGAAATTTTTCTTGACTAATTTGAAAAAGGGACCTATTCATCAAACTTAGCCCATCAGACTACCTCCTTTGTTTTTTCCTCTCTTTTTTTTTTCTCTGTAGGAGACATCAAAGAATACCAAGTATAAGGAAGGAGAGCCAAATTGTTATCCATTTGCTTTGTGATGCTCTAGTCATTTAGACATTCTGTATAATGCATGGAACTTTGTGCCCCCTAGCAAGGAAGGACCTAGCAGTAGAAAATAATAATAACAGGAAACAGGACCTTTACAACTGTCACAGTTACAACCTCTTGTTAGGGATTTTAGCGCTACAGCAAGGCCATGGGAACACTGCTTGAGACATTGAAAATTGAATGTATTTTCATTGGCATCATCAATATCAAGAGAAATGCTCTTTTTCCCACCCACAATGGTCATAGGAAGCAAAGATGATATGTGAGAATAAATCTATTCCCTTTCTCTCTTCATTTTTTTCCTCCCTTCTTCTTTCTCCCCTAACTTGCCCAATCTCCAATTTCCTCATCCTCCCTCAAAAAGGGGAGTTAGACAGGTTATAGGGCTGCTAAAACAATTATCTGCATTATGATCTGGCAGGTTCCTTTAGGCACAGGTTGGGAAACTTAAGAGCCTCCATCTGCTTTGTCGATAAGAAGAAAGAAGCTGCTGGAACCTGTCCCTTTACGACATCAGTGGTTGAAGGAAGCAGGTGGTTCCCTCATTAAGCTTCCATTGCTTACAAAGTTTCTGTTGATATCTTTACAAAGGGGCTAGCAGCACTTATTCCTCTCCCTTTCTCCAAGGCAAAAGGAAAAAGTGGGACCCAGAGTTAATATCAAGGAACTGGCTTTGGTTACTATGGTTACTTAAACAAATCCCTATCTTTTCCTATATCCCCCGACCCCCCAAAAAAAGAAACCTATTCCCCAATCAGAATAGGAAAAGGATGTAGGGAAGAGAGAAGGTAGGGGTAAGGAAATGAGTTAAAAAAAACCAAGTCTGAAAGATATATAGAAGTCTCTGTGATATATGTTGGGAATTTCCTAAATCTTCTTTAGGGATTTTTATCCCGTATCTTTCAGTCCACTGAAGTGGAAATGGTCCTTCCTCCTTCAGAATGAATCATGGGCAAAATTGCTAAGCCAACTGAGTTTGTTTCATCTCTTCCCCTTCAGCAATCTCTCCTGTCTACTCTGCTTTCCTGTTTCTTGCCTTTCTGTTACTCATTACCTGTATTGTGCCCCATGTCTTTTAGACTTCCCTTAACTGAATTATTTCATCTTTCTTTCTCTCATTACTCTCTAGACTGTAGCCTTTACTCTCACATTAAAACTTCTATTGTTCTCTGCTAGCCAATCCAGTAAACTATAATTCAGTTATCTCACCCATCAGATACATTTTTTACAAGGGCTTTCTGGAAATAAAAAGTCTTCATGCAACGGAATGGTTCAAATAGTAATGGAAATTTCAGGCACCAAATCAGTCAGGGCTTTTTGGAATTTAATTGGAGAATGCTCTTTGTATTTTGGAGTTGAGTGCTAATAATTGGAGTTTGATGTCCAGTATCTGATCTAGGCTAGTAGCAATGGGAATGGAGAAAAAGAAGAATGTAAAAAATGTTGTGGAGGGAGAATGGACAAGGAAATGGAGTTGACAAGTGTAGACAACTTTTCCTTGGGAATCTGATTATGAAAAGAAGAAATAAAGGTCAAGTGAAGTTTTGTGGGATTTTTTTTTAATGACAGTGTAGACATGGGTAGGCAGGAAAGGAGGAGATAGAACATAAGAACAGGGTAAAAATGAGAAGCATGATGAGTGACATTGTTTCTACAACTGAAGCCTATTTAACAATATTGTTCTGGATCCTGTATTGCTCCTGAAATCTATAATATTGAATTTTACTCTCTTGGCACCTCAAACGGGCCCTCGTCATCCACTGGGCACAGAACTCCCAGATGTAGTTTTAGGATTTATGGTCTATGATAGCAGTTCTCAAACTGTGATCTGACCACCAAGATGCTTTCAGGGGTTCTGCAGGGTTAAATTATTTTAATTTCTAATATGGTAAAATATTTACAGTTACAACCAAAAAAACCCCCCAAAACCAAAGCTCTTTGGAGATCCTAAATGTTTTAATACTGTAAGGAGGTCCTTCGACAAAAAGTTTTGAGAACCATTGGTCTGTGCCTTGCTGAACCCTTCTTGTTTGGGATGGGAAGCCAGAAGCTGCTGAGATTTTTTTCCACACCAGATTGATCAGGCACAGAGTCACCTGTACTCATGTAGCAATAGATAGCCAATGGGAAGTTTCTTTTCTATTCCCTGTTTAGTCTCTCTGACTCCCTAATACCACGATCCAAACTGAGTTGTGAAAAGTCATTGGTTCTAGAGCTCCTCACCCAACTGGAGCCCAAGGACTTATTCAAAGTCCTAGAAAACATACTAGAGCAGTGATGTTTCCTTTTGTCTCCACTTTTCCAGTGCAGAATCTTTACTGTCCTTATCACATCCTCCAAACACACACACACACACACACACACACACACACACACACTCACACACACACACTCGAAGCCTAGTTAATCCCTCAGCTACCTTACTCTATTATAACCCTTGTTGAAAGCAGCATAGATTTTTCAATCTGCCTTCTCTTAATATATTACTTTTATTGAAAATAGCATTAAAGGACTAATTTTCAGGGCTGAAAGTTGCTAAAACCTTATCTCTCATCTCTTTCTCACTGAAATCTGGGTTACTTTACAGTCTCTATTCCTTAGTCCTGCTCCTTTTTTTTCCATTTTTTTTTTCACTAAAAAATGTTGCCTTTCAGAATTCTGATTCAGTATGTCCACACACACTGCATAAAGCACAGGGGTTTTCCTTGTTGTTTTTTTTATATTAGAGGGAATTCCCCATATTACTCCATCCCTCTTAAGCTGAGATGGTTCATTGCTTTCCCCCATCAACTCCTTTACAGCCAAATCAGAGAAGTTCTTGGCTCCACTCTTACTCCTGTTGTATTGAAGCTTCTTACCTGTCATAATACTCTACCAATAGAAGCTAATCTAGCTTATGTTTATATCACTTTAAAAACTTTATAGAAAACTTAAAAGTTTCTATAATACAATAAAGAAATCAAAGGTTAAAACTTCAGAAATGCAAGTTGAAGCATCAATGGCCAGAATGGGAAAAAAAATCCAAAAAATAAATTAAATGGAATAATAAATATATATTGAAGAAATACTCTAATTTGGAAACATGAGGAAATGAAGAAGTTAGAGAAATTCCAAAATGACAAGCAAAGGCAGAAAAACAATACATTTTTAATGCATCATTTCAACATTTATTTATTTTTAGACATTTCTTTTTTTTCATGAAAGCTTTTTATTTTCAAAACATATGCATAATTGTTGGTGGAGCTGTGAACGGATACAGCCATTCTGGAGAACAATTTGGAGCTATGCTCAAAAAGTTATTAAACTGTGCATACCCTTTGACCCAGCAGCATTTCTATTGGGCTTATATCCCAAAGAAATCATAAAGGAAGGAAAAGGCCCCACATGTGCAAGAATGTTTGTGGCAGCCCTTTTTGTGGTGGCTAGAAACTGGAAATTGAATAGATGCCCTTCAATTGGAGAATGGCTGAATAAATTATGGTATATGAATATTATGGAATATTATTGTTCTGTAAGAAATGACCAGCAAGATGATTTCAGAGAGGCCTGGAGAGACTTACATGAACTGATGCTGAGTGAAATGAGCAGAACCAGGAGATCATTGTACACGGAAACAACAGTACTATATGACGATCAATTCTGATGGACATGGCTCTCTTCAACAATGAAATGTTTCAAACCACCTCCAATTGTTCACTGAAGAAAGCCATATACACCCAGAGAGAGGGATGTGAAATGTGGACCACAACATAACATTCTCATACTCCTTGATTGATGTTTGCTTACATTGTGTTTCCTTTATCTGATATATCGTTTGTGTAGACAAGATTTTTCTTGCACAACAATGACAAGTTTGGAAATATGTATACATATATTCGATTTGCCAATATTTTAACATAATTAACATGTAGTGGATATCCTGCCATCTAGGGGAGGGGTGGGGAGTTGGGGGAAAAATTTGTAAGGGAAAGCTATGTAAGGGTTATTGTTGAAGAATTACCCACACATATGTTATGCAAATAAAATAAAAAAAAATAAAATTTAAAAAAAAATAAAAAAATAAAAAAATAAGACATATGCATAGATAATTTTCAACATTTATCCTTGCAAAATCTTGTGTCCCAAATTCTTCTTTCCCTCCTCCCCCCCCCACCCTCTCCCCTAGATGGCAAGCAATACAATATATGTTAAACAAGTGCAGTTCTTCTATACATATTTCCACATTTATCATGCTGCACAAGAAAAATAAGATCAAAAAGGAAAAAAATGAGAAAGAACATGAAATGCAAGCAAACTACAACAAAAAAGTAAATATTATGTTGTTGTAATACATATTCAGTCCCCACAGTTCTCTCTCTGGGTGCAGATGGCTCTCTTGATCATAAACCATTGAAACTGGCCTGAATCACCTCATTGTTGAAAAGAGTCACATTCATCAGAATTGATCATCATATAATCTTGCACTGAATAAGTAAATTAATTTAGGTAGAATTGTCATTTTTTTATAGTATTAGCTTGGTCTACTCTTGAGCAATTGATTTTTTCCCCAGTTGTTTAGATCTGACCTTATTTGAATGAGGTGTTTTATAATTGTGTTTATATACTTCTTAGATTTGTCTTGGCAGGTAGACATCTAAGTACTTTTTATTGTCTACAGTTATTTTAATATCTCTTTTTATCTCTTATTGTTGGGCTTTTTGGGTAATATATAGAGATGCTGATGATTTACATTACTTTCCTAAAGTAATTCTCTAAGTATATCTTCAAAGAGTAATAGTGTTATTTCTTCATGAACAATTCTAATTCCTTCATTTTTTTCCTTCTCTTATTGCTAAAGATAACATTACTAGTAAAATATTGAATAATACTAGTGATAACTGGCAGGCTTATTTCACCCCTGATTTTATTGGGAAAACTTCTAGCTTATCCCATTACATATAATGCTTGCCAATGGTTTCAGATAGATATTGCTTATAATTTTAAGGAAAACTCCATTTATAACTATGCTCTCTAGTTTTTTTTTTTTTTAAATGGGAATAGGTGTCGTATTTTATTAAATTTTTTTCTACATGTGTTGAGATAATCATATCATTTCTGTTAGTTTTGTTATTAATATAGTCTATTATGTTGATGTAAAGCAAACCTGCATTCCCGGTATAAATCCCATCTGGTCATAGTGTATTATTCTTGTGACAAATTGCTGTACTCTTTGTTAATATTGCATTTAAAATTTTCGCATTAATATTCATTGCTTTAGGTACCCCAGAACTGTATTTGTGTCATAAAAATTAGGTAGAACTCCTCCACCTATTTTTCCAAATAGTTTAAATAATATTGGAATTAATTGTTCTTTAAATGTTTGGTAGAATTCACTTGCAAATCTATGTGGCTCTGGAAATTTTTTCTTAGGGAGTTCATTTATGGCTTTTTCAATTTCTTTTTCTAATATAGGGTTATTTGAGTATTTTATTTCCTCTTCTGTTAATCTGGGCAATTTCTATTGTTTTTTGTAAATATTCATCTATTTCACATAGATTGTCAGGTTTATTGGTGTAGAGTTGGGTAAAATAGTTCTTAATTATGACTTTAATTTTCTTTTCATTAGTGGTGAGGTCACAATTTTCATTCTTATACTGGTAATTTAGTTTTCTTCTTTCTTTTTAAAAATCAAATTAATCAAAGATTTATCTATTAGATTCATTTCTTCCATAAAATAAGTTCTTAGTTTTATTCATTAATTCAATAATTTTCTTACCTTCAATTTTATTAATCTCATTTTTGATTTTCAAAATTTCTCATTTAGTATTTAATTGGGTATTTTTAATTTGTTCTTTTTTAACTTTAGTTGCATGCCCAATTCATTAATCTCCTCTTTCTCTATTTTATTCATGTAAGCATTTATAGATAAAAAATTTTCCTTAAGTACTGCTTTTGGTTAAGTTTTAATATGTTGTCTCATTATTGTTGTTCTCTATGATGAAATTGTTGATTCTTTCTATGATTTGTTTGGCCTACTCATTTCTTAGGATTAGATTATCTAGTTTCCAAATAATTTTTAATTTGTCTTTTGATGGATTTTTATTATGCATATTTTATTGCACCATGATCTGAAAAGGATGCATTTAATATTTCTGCCTTTCTGCTTTGATTGTGATATTTTTAAAGAGAAAGCATTCTAAGACTTGTTCAGTGGTACAAAGATAGAAAGAGTGTGTCTTGGTACACAGGCTATTGAACCTATAATCAGGGAAGATTGAATTTAAATCCAGCCTCAGACACGTACTAAATGGTATCAGTTTCCCCATCTGTGGAATGGAGATAACAATAATATATTGTTTTGAGGGTTTTTGTGAAGATGAACTGAGCTATTTAGAAAGTTCTTTGCAAACCTTAAAGCTTAAATAAATTATAACTAAATAAATTTTAGTTATTCTTGTTGTTAATAATAATAATAAATATATTAGGAATAGTAGGCTAGTTTGGATGGATTGCATACATGAGAATAAAGTATAAGAAGAATGCTGAAAAGGGGGTAGGTTGTGAAGAGTTAAATGCTGACAAAAATAATTTGTTTGAATCTAGAGTAACAGGAAGATATTGAAGTTTAAGAATTTAGGCAGGGTTGACATGTTCAGATCTGTGTTTTGAGAAAATTACTTTGGCAGCTAAGGAAGATGGATGAGGGAGAACCCTGAAGCAGGGATGCTAATTAGAAACCTAATGAAATAGACCAAGCAAGATGTATTGAAGACTTGAATCAGGGTTTTGGCTTCATGAGCAAAGAAAAGGAGGTAAATTTCAAGGGTGCTAAGAAAACAGAAATGACAATATTTGCTACTCAAGTTTATAAGTATGGTGAGAATGAAAAAACTTGAAGTTAACAAGTTTGACAACTTAGGTGACTAAAGGGATAGTGTTGCCATAGAAAGAAAATTTTTTTAAAAAGTTTAAAGAACAATGACTTTTTGAGAAAAGGTAATAAATTTTGTTCTGGGAAAAATGAGAATGAGTTGCTTATGTGTAAGTTAGTCAGAATTGTCCAAAAATCTGTTTGTAATACGTGGATAGAGTTCATGAGAGAGATTAATGTTGGGTATATATATCTGGAAGTCACAGACATAAAGATGAAAATTGAGATTTTCAAGTGAGAGAGTATATCAAGACAAGAAAGTCCAAGGCATAGCCAGTTGATTACAGTATGGTACTACAGTATGCTATTGTCAGAATATAACAAATCAAACAAAATATATTAATAAACATACAAGAGATTTGTTCTATTTATTTAGTGAATTAGAATTAACAAATATCTAGATAGTATTATGAGGAAGTATTGAGTAATGAATAGAAAGACTGCTTTTGTCAGAAAGAAGTTGATCCAAATGTTGCTTCTGACATGTATTGATGAATATGACTCTGGGTAAGTAACTTGACATCATAATGAACCACTCAGCTTTCTTAAAACCATAATTTGTAAATAGGTACTGATCTATTTTGGTAAATTTTTTTTTGCAGAAAAAAAGTTTTATTTTCTGAATAAACTAAAACACAATTTAATTTAAATAAAAATAAATTGAGTAAAAGTCATAAAACTACATGGAAATGGAAAAAAAAGAAAGAAACTAAAAACAAACAAACAAAAATAACAAACAAACAAGCAACCATATCTGGCATTAACAATGATACTACCTACAAAAGAAAATCTATGGGATACGAGCAATGAACTTCTTGAGAGCAAATGTATGCAGTTTTTATATTAAATGTATGAGTTTTTATATTAAAAAGTGAAAGGAGAGAAAAGGAGAAATGAATTATTTTTAAGCCCAAAGCTGCTGTTCTGAAAATGTCATATAGGTACCTTAGGAGATCCTCAGGATCTTTTCAGAGAGTTTTTGAGTTCAAAACTCATTTCATCATAATAGTCACATTTGAATTTACAATACAGCAAATATCAACAGATATATCCCACATGAACTAAAGCTCTTTGGGATCCTTAAGAATGTAAAGGAATCCTCAGACCAAAAAGCCTGAGAATGACTGACCTACATGATTTAATAAAGGAAAAATAGAAGAAATACACAAAGAAAGCTCAAAGTGTAAAGGCATAAGCAATACCAATATAATTGAAAATAAAAAAAAATTGAATAAAGCAAAAAATTGTGTTTTTTTTCCTCCTTAAAAGACTAGTAACACGAATGATGTATTAGTAAACTTACTTTAAAAGGAGATAGAAAAACAAGCAACAAAATTAAAAATAAAAATATAAGAGCAATAAACAAAAGGAATTAAGAATATGGAGTTATTCATGTAGTGGATATCCTGCCATCTAGGGGAGGGGTGGGGAGTTGAGGGGAAAAATTTGTAACAGAAAGCTATATAAGGGTTAACCCATACATATGTTTTGCAAATAAAAAAAAATTTTTTAGAAAAGAATATAGTTATTAAAGATTAAATAGTTTTGAAACCAAATTAAAAATTTTTACAAAGTTGCTATATTAATTTAAAATTTTTTATTGTGAAATAGAAAAGGCTTTTCACAGTTCCTAGCACATAGAATGCAATTAACAAATATTTATTCATTTGATAAATGGAAGTGAGTATTAAAAATACGATGATATTAAAACAAAAAATTCTTCTTGAAAAAGAATATATGATAAAACGGAAATAAAGTGATACAAAGGGAAATTATGATAAATATGACAAAACTTAATATGTAAAATATATGAGGAAATATTAAATATTTAGAAAGGCAATCCCTTGCCAATATATATAAGCAATTGTAGGACATGAAGAGTTTTCAGAAGAGATTGTTATTGTTAATTGTTAATCACTTGAATTATAGCTCACATTCAGGACCAGTCAAAGAGATGCAAATTAAGAAAACTTTAATACATGACACATATTGCAAGAATGATAATGTGATGATTGAATCAAGCCCCAGAGTAATGAGTTTCCCAAATGACATCCATAGTCACTTAAAAGGCTTTATTCTGCTTATTACTTCTTATTAGAACTTTAAGGTAATATGCTAAGCAGAAGAAATGAGTTGTTATTTCCTAGTTGAAAGTTGACATTGTCTAATGATATAATGAAGTCAATTAAGTTTCTATTGTCTTTTCTTCATCTGATCATCTTTAGGGTCATTCAATAGTGCCATTCTTCCTTAGCTAAAGGCTAGAAGTCTCCTTTGTTCCTCAAAGGTGAGATTCAATCTGTTTTTTTGCCTTTCTCCTCTGAATTCCATTAACATTACTGCATGACATAATATATGGTTAAGTGGTTTGTAGAATCTTGTCAATTTCTTCATATTATCCCTTTACCTTATGTAACAGGAACCTAAGAGTTAGCTATCAATCTATTTTAACTTCTAGTTTCAATTTAATATGGCAATAGCAATTTAAAAAAATCAATCAGCAAGCTCTTTTTAAGTACCAATGGTGCTTAAGTACCAATGGACAGTGGTTAAACAAAAAATAAAAGAATATTTGACTTTCTATCAGAGAAACAACATAAACATATAGAAGTCAATCATTATCAATATGGTTTAGTTCTAATAGTATGCCTTTAACAAAGACTCATATTTAGAATATCTATTAAGGAGGTTTAACAACTGCATAATTCTTTGAATTCTATGTCCTACTTTCTGCCACTCATTTTTCAAACGGAAGAAGGGTAATTTAATATTTTTTGTTGTTTTTTAGCAAACAGATTCATCACCATAGTAGGTAACTAATAGCTTTGTTCTTAGCTAGGTTTCTCCATGGACAGTCAAATTAGCCTGTTACCAGAATTGTATTCAATTACAAAACAATGAAAATCAGAGGAAGCAAACACAAGTCTACAGAAATCTTGGCATGAGACTCAACTGAGTCACATCATCCCAAGAGCATTCATAGATGAAATTGGCCAGAGGACAATAAACAGAAAATGGAACAAATGTGTTAATGTTTCTATAAGGATCTATTTCCCTCCTCAGTGACAGAGGAATCACCATATTTGAATAGTAACTCATCAGTTCCTTATCTTTATAAGGAAATTGAAATGACACTTTAAAAGACAAAAGTTGGTAAGAATGACTAGAGAAGACTAAGAACACACTAAAGAAATGCATGCTGGAGGCAACAAAATATGAAAGCTTCTAGGAATTGTTTTGTAAGACATTTCGGGGAGGGGGAAATACCAAAGTAACTGAAATCAAGTCAGAAATGATGTTGCCAAAAAAAAAAGTAATTAAGAGAACACTAATAACTACCAACCCCTAAGTCTTTCTTTTAAAAAATGTTTCTGATGTTCTTTTTTCTTTTTAATATCCCTATCACTTTACAATAACTTTACACAAAAGAACTTTTCTTTGTAATAAATTAAGTCAAGCAAAACAAATCAACATATTGGCTGCAACTGAAATATATGCTTCTCTATGCTTCTATTCCTTTACTTTTCTGACAAAAGTTTTCTCAAAGAGAAGATTGGTGACTACCATGATCATAGTTCTCAAGTCTTTCCATGTTTTCCTTTATGTAGTTGTTGTATAAATTGTGTATCTGTTTGCATGTTGGTCTCATTAATTCATCCAAGTCTTTCCAAATTTCTCTGAACTCTTTGTGTTGATTTTTATAATGTAATAATATTACATTCCAATAACATACCATCATGTGTTCTGTCATTCCACAATTGATGGGTACCCAGTTTTTTTCTAGTTCTTTGCTATTGCAAACAGTGCTGCTATAAATATTCTTGTATTATCTGGGGCCTTTCCCTCTGTTCTTGACTTTCTCAAGGTTTATGTTTAGCAATGGTACCACTGAGTTAAAGAATATGTACCTGTTAGTGATATTTTTTTTCCTGAATATGTTTTTAGCCTTTTATTTTCAAAATACATGCACAGATGGTTTTCAACATTCACTCTTGCAAAACCTTGTATTCCAATTTTTTTCTCCCTCCTTTCCCCCTTCTCCCACCCCTAAATGGCAAGTAATGCAACATATATTAAACATGTGCAGTTTTTCTATACATATTTTCACAATTATGCTGCACAAGAAAAATCAGATCAAAAAGGAAAAAAAAAAAAGGAGAAAGAAAACAAAAACCAAGCAAACTACAACAAAAAGTGAAAATATTGTGTTGTGATCCACACTCAGTCCCCACAGTTCTTTCTCTGAATGCAGACAGCTCTCTCCATCACAAGTCCATTGGAAATGACCTGAATCTTTGATGTTTTTTAAACTATGATTTCAAATTGTTTTCCAGAACAGTTATAATGATTTGATTACTATCAGTCAATAGTGCTTTAGTGTGCTTGTCTTTCTAAGGCCACTACAACACTTATTATTTTGCTTTTTTTTTTTTTGTCATTCTGTTAATGTTTTGGGTTTAAAGTAAAACCCAAGAGTGGTTTCCACTTGAATTTCTAACATTAGTATTGATTTGAAACATTATTTCATATAGTTTTTAATAACTTGAAAATTCTTTTGAAAATTGCCTATTTACTAAAGGTTTATTTTATAGAATTAGAATATACACACAAACACATATGCTATAAAACATTAGTCATTATGCATACATTATAAAATATTAATCATTAAAATGGTTTAATACTGGGTAAAAAATAGCAAAGTTGAGCAGTGTGATAAATCAAATATATAACATACAAAAGCAAAGTAGCAAAGTAAGATAGCCTTCGATAAACATGAAGACCTCAGTTTCTGAAGGAAGGATTTGTTTGATGAAAATTGATGGGAAAACTATAACGCTATCTGGCAGAAATTAGGTATAAATCAACATCTTACCCTACATACCAAAATAACACCGAATGTATGCATACAAGATTATTGTGAGGTTCAAATGAGGTATGGCACATAAAAGATGATATCAAAAGCAAATTAGAGGATAAAAAAAAAATAGTCTTTCTAGTCTATGAATAACAAAACAAGGGAGAGAAAGGATCAAAGAGAAATTAAATGAATAATTTTGATTATACAAAACAAAGTAATGGACATTGCATATAACTTCTGACTTTTTTAAGTGTTCATTTTTTTTAAAAAAAATTTCTCTTCTTTCTCTGTCTTTTAAAAATGCTTTATTATAAGGAATTGTGCTATGGAAGGATTTGGAGGAAGTATACAGGAGCGAATATATTATATAAAAAGATATAAATAACATATTTTTAAAAGAAAATTTTAAAAGAAAACTGCACATTTATATACATTGACCATTTATCAGTTAGAAAATAGTTTTTATTCTTATGTATTTACCTATACTTTTCCCATAAATTTCTTTATGCCTTATTTCTATAGCTAATCTCCCTATAACTATAGCAAACAATAATGATCAAAATTGACTTTTTCACATTGTCCCTTATCTTATTAGAAAGCTTTCTAATTTTTCTCCATTGTGAATAAAGCTAGCTATTGGTTTTAGATACATGCTATATATCATTTAAAAGAGAGACCCATTTGTTCCTTTGATTTTTATTTTTAAAGACATGAATTTCATCATTTAATTTTGGACAATTATAATTATTCCTGTAAGGTTTTTTTTTTTTTATGTCAATAAGGTCTACTGTGTTTCAAGTCAGACAGTAAATATTAAATAACTACTTGCCACATGTCAGGCACTGTGCTAAGCACTGAAGATACAAAAAGTGACAGACAATCCCTACCATAAAGGAGCTAAAAATCTAATGAGGGAGACAAGTAAAAACAAAATATTCCAAAAAACTATACATAGGCAAAAAAATAAAAGAGAGAAGGCACTAGAAAGAGTTGATGTTTTCCTATGAAAGATGGGATTTTAATTGGAACTTGGAGGAAATCAGGGAAGCCAGAAGGTGGAAATGAAGAGTCAGTGTATTTGAGCCATGTTGGAAAGCCAGAGAAAATGCCCAGAGCCAAGAGAGGGGTTGCCTTATTCAAGGAATAGCAAGAAGGTCAGTGTTATTGGATGAAAAATACATGGAGGGGAGGAAGATATAGGAAGACTAGAAAGATAGGGAGGTAGGCTAGGTTTTGAAGAGTTTTGAATGCCACAGAGGATTTTATATTTGATCATGAAAGCAGTAAGGAGTTTGTTGATTAGGAGGGTGGTAACATGGTCTGACCTGAGTTTTTTAAAAATCACTTTAGAGACTGAAGGGAGGATGGATTGGAACACATGGGGCTGTCAAATTCACTATTGTGTACTTTCTGACATTGAGTAATCCCTAAATTCTTTGTAAAAATCCAATATGATCATTATGAATATACTTTTGAACCTATTGCTATAATTTTATTTTTTGCATCAATAATTACTAGAGATTCTGATCTATAGTTTTCTGCTTTATTTCTTAGTGATTTTAGAAAAAAGAATTGTATTTATCTTATTAAATATATTTGAGAATGTGTTTTTCTCTTTCAAGAAATCTATGTGATTAACAAATATAGACATATGTTTAAAGTGATTGTAATTGTTCTATAGGTTGTAAAACTGTATCAGATTGCTCACTGCCTTGAGGAAGGAGGAGATGAGAAGTGAGGGAGAAAAACATTTGGAATTCACAATCTTATAAAAATGAATGTTTAAAACTATCTTTACAAATAAAATACTATTGAGAAAAATACATGTGATAATGATTATTAATTTTTTGAAGGATCACAATTTACTTCTACAGTCACCAGGGCCTGAGGTTTTTTTGGGGGAAGGAGGAAAAAAGGGGAGTGTAGCATTTACTGCTTGTTTAATTTCTTTCTGCAAAATTGGTTTTTGTTTCTTTTTTCTTTTTATCTGGGTATTTTGTTTTTTTTAAATATTCATTTACTTAAATTTCAATTTTGTTGCCAGAGTTGGAAATTATGATTTTCACAATTTCCTTTAGTTCCCTTTTATCTGACATGAGTTCTTCTTATTCATTTTTATTTAATCATTCAACATTCTTCACTTTTTTGTTGTTGTTGTTTTTGTTTTTTGCTGAGGCAATTGGGGTTAAGTGACTTGCCCAGAGTCACACAGCTAGGGAATGTTAAATGTCTGAGGCCAAATTTGAACTCAGGTCCTCCTGATTTCAGGGCTGGTGCTCTATCTACTACACCACCTAGCTGCCCCCATTCTTCACTTTTTATTGATAAAATTAGGTAGCATTGTCTTTTTTCTTAGCTTTTGAAAGCTTTTTGCCTGATTTTATGAAGGAAGATACATTTTAAAAAAATTTCTCTTTTGTTAGTCTTATTTTTTTTCCCAGAAGTCCTATTGTTATATTTACTTTGGAGTTTTACATTTTATTTTGATTTTCTAGTGGTGTTGATTGCTGTTTGCTTCAGTAATCTCTTCTTTTTCCCTTTTGTGAATAAAAATTTGTAGAGATGTAAATTTTCCCCTAATGATTTCTTTGGCTACATCCCCCCAAATTTTTGGATATTGCATTATTATTATTATTATTTACTTTGATTAAATGATTCATTGCTTCTTTGATTCATTTTCTAACTCACTCATTCTCTAGGATTATATTATTTAATCTTCATTCAATTCCAAATCCTTTCTTCTTCTTATTGATTATACTTTTTATTGACTTGTGTATTAAGAAGATTATAAGAGGAGGACCTTAAGAGTTTGTCTTAAATGTTTTTGCTTAGTCTTCATTATTCATTATTTTATTATCACACTATTCATTATCATAATGAATCATGACAGGCTGAACAGTTTAGCTGGGACACTATATACTTTTTTTCCTTTGATAAGAATAACCATTTTTGCTAAGTTTTTTGGAAGTTCAAAGTAATTATATATTTTGAAGATAATGCCTATATGAAAAGACAAGTTGTATTTGTTTTTCAAATATTATACTTACCATACTATGTATGCTAGGTAAATAAAAATTTTCAAAGCATTTACAAAGTTTTCTTATTTGGAATAATATAGCAACCAAAATTTTATGTCACACCCACTAAAACTAATGGCACTATGTAACGGCATACCTTTTGAGAATCACTACATCTGACCAGTCTTTATTAAGACATCTTCAAAGCTGAAGAATGTGTACATATGTGTAATATTATAATATTATGTATAATATGTCATTAATAATACAATTAACCATTAATCAAAAATAAAAAAAATATATCAAATACAACATATATGTGCATATATTTTAAAACATATAGATATATTTGCCTTAAAATTTCAGCAGTAATTCAACTTATATCTAATTTCTCTTAAATTCTGTTTAAAGCTTTGACTTTTTTTGGTTTAACTTTCTGAAAAATTTGTTCAGGTCTTGAAGGCTAAACCTTGAAAGTAGTACATTGAAGTCCCTAGCACTGATTGTTTTGATATCTGTTTCTGTTTTCTGTTTTCCCTTTAAGTACTTAAATATTATTACAACTGATGAATATATATATTTAGTATTGCTATTGATTTATTATCTAGGATGTTTTTTAACCATAATGGTTTCTTGCTTATCTTTTTATTGCTTTGACTGAAATAATGATTACTGTCCCTGTTATCATTGTCATTGTTGCTGTTGTTTTGGATGCATCTAAAACATATTGGATTCAGTTTCACAGATAAACTTGTAGGAATGTTTGAAGTGTTTAATGATGGCTCTATCCATATTATTTCCCAACCAAGCCAGGTATCTATACTTCTTAGTATTCTATAGAGACCCTAAGGTGTTGAGACATTTGTTCTTTATTGCCTCAAATCCTAATTCTATTATGGTTCTCCTACCATTAGCCAGAGATTAGTGCCCCAGTTTCATTTAACCAATTAATATTGATTACTTTTAACTGGAAAGACATGGAAACAGCAGAAATAAAACACATTTTCCTTTTGAACCTAGAGGCACCATTTCATTCAGGGAAGGGAGGGATTCAGAATGAAATCAAGTTTCTTCATAGTCTTAGTTCCACCAAGTTCACTTTCAAATGTAGCTGCTGGATAAGTCCACATCCCAGCTACAGCTGGGCTGGATCCTCAAGGTCTCTTCCCAAGGTATTGATGCTAGAGCAACTAGCTGCACTCCATTCCCAGACCTTCTGGTGGCTTGCTTTTCTGATTTTTGTTGTTCACATATATCATACAGATCTTTCCAAAGGTTATAAACATCTCCAATGTCCTTTACCTAAAAGTAGGAGAAAATAGAGAGAATAGAGACAGTAGCAATGTCAGGATCATGTGTTTTCAGCTTCATGTTTGCTTTGATTAATAGAGGCTGGGACAGTTGGGGTGTGTGTGTGTAAGGGGGGGGAGGGGGAAGGGGAAGAGGAGGGTGTGGGGAGGAGGGGGAAGAGAAGGGGGAGAAGGGGAGGGGGAGGGAAGGGGGGAGAGAGGAAAAGAGGGAGGGAATGATGGATTTATCTATCTATCTATCCATCTGTTTATCTGCCTTGAAGGTATTCTTGGTGACAGTAGAAGGCAACAGATAGCTCTCTCAAACAGTTTTCCTTAGAAGATAAGTTTTCTTCTTGGTTAAAATTAAACAAAAAGTTCAGAGGATAAATAGAAAGCCCTATTGGGTTTGTTGTTTGCTATTTATGACAAAATGACAGAGAAAATGAAAGTTTAAAGTTTCTTCTATATCAAGGTGTCTCTCATTTATATGTTAAGATCATGCAGATTTTTTTCATGAATTCAACCACAGAGATCACTCTATTCAATGACTCTTAGCTAATGCTAAATCATGCATAAAACTGAGAGATATGTTGTAACCAAGTGTTTATTGTTGACAGAGAGAGAGAGAGAGAGAGAGAGAGAGAGAGAGAGAGAGAGAGAGA
>JAJPUD010001612.1:385937-411330 GCA_023553655.1 Myrmecobius fasciatus
AGAGAGAGAGAGAGAGAGAGAGAGAGAGAGAGAGAGAGAGAGAGAGAGAAAGGACAGGACAAGACAGGAGAGACAGACAGGTAGATATATTTAGAGACAGAAAAACAGAGAAAGAGAAATAGAGAGAAGAAAAGAGCTCAAATGCTAGAAACCTTCCCTATCGCTTCTTTCAAATTCCTTTCTCCCAAATGTACTTAAAATGTTTGAGAGTTCTCCTTTCTTCTCATCCATCTTATCCTCTGATAGTCACAATGAAACCAAGACAGTATAGGTGAGAAACTATTTCTGTTTTATTCTGCTGACAAAGGCGTCTTGATCTTCTAGCATCTATATAAGTAGGAAGAATTTTGGTGGAAACACTTAATGCTCATCTTAGTGCTTAACTACCACTTGACTTACTCTGATCATCCTTTTTGCAGTCAATTATCTGTTTCCCAAGAAAAAAAATGTGAGGAGATTACTTCCCATTCCCAAAGTAATTAAATTTAATAGGGGTGAGAGGAAGCCTAGTTTTAAGACACTGAAGTTCTGGTTACTCTTCTACCATGTTATGATTTGGAAACTAAAAAAGGAAGAACTGAATTTTAATCTGAGAGAAGTTTTTTGTCTTGGAAAGCTAGAACTAGGAAGTGAATTAAATGTTAAGTTGTATTAAATAAATGGCTAATAACTTCAATTTTTAATTAAGCTTCTTCTAATCTAATTAAACTAAAAAAAATGGTCATTTAGATGAGTTTGTGACTGAAACATTTTAGGACTGGAAAAGGAATGGAAGAGGTCCATACATGGAGGCTAGTTATGATTGATATAGACTTCTAATTAAAAGAGGCCAGGATGGAATGTAAAGGAGAAAAATACAAGATGGCAGAGAAGCCAAAAACTTGCCAGAGCTCTCCCCAGTTTCCCTTGGAAGCAATGTTAAATCAAGCCTCTAAATAGATTCTAGAGCAACAGAATCCACAAGAAAATGGAGTGAAGCCATTTTCTAGCTTAAGATAACTTCCAAGGACTTCAGGAAAGATCTCTCTCAGTTGCACAAAAGGGGAGTGGAACCCAGCACAAATGATATTCAGACAAATCAAGGGGAGGCTCTTAGTCACAGCATAAATCAGCAACCGAGACCCCTCAGTTCTGGAGCAGCAGGCTAGCTATGGAGCCATCAGCTTTGGCAAAGAAAGCAAAATATGAACCCTGGAACTTGGGACCACACTCACAATTAAGCTGGGTTACCTTTGGGAAATGGGCAAGCCACAAGCACTTGAAGATCCACTGTGGCAAATCAATGACCAGGCCTCTGGCCCCAACATAAGAAGCTTATGACAGTACCCCAGGAGTAGATATCAATTTTAAAAGTCATAAAATAAGATAATATAATGTGTAAGAAACAGAGAAGAGTCCTTTAACATGTTTTAGCAAAGTTGCAGGATATAAACTAAACCCATTTAAATTATCAGCATTTCTATATAATACTAACAAAATATAACAATAGAGATAGACACATTTCATTTAAAATAACTGTACATAATATAAAATACTTGGATGTCTACCTGCCAAGACAAATCCAGGAAGCATATGAACACAATTACAAAACTTTTCATTTAAATATAGTCAGATATAAACAATTGGAAAATGTCAATTGCTCGTGAGTCTGCCTAAATTAATTTACTTTTTCAGTACAATACCAATTAAACTACCAAAATTGTTTTATAGAGGTAGAAAAAAAACAATAACATCTGGATGAATGAAAGGTCAAGAATATCAAAGGAATTAATGAAAAAAAAAAAAAAAAGCAAAGGAAGGTGGCCTAGCTAGACCAGATCTAAAACTATATTATAAAGTTGCAGGCACCAATACTATTTGTACTAGCTAAGAAATAGAGTGGTGGAGCAGTGGAATAGGTTATCTACACAAGACAAAGTAGTAAATCACTAAAATAATCTACTGTTTGACAAACCCAAAGACTCCAGCTTCTGAGATAAGAACTCACTATTTTACAAAAACTGCTGGAAAAATTGGAAAATAGTGTGGTAGAAACTAGGTGTAGATCAACATCTCACACTTTATATCAAAATAAGGTCAAAGTGAGTACATGATTAAACATAAAAGGCGATACCATAAGCAAATTAGGAGAGCAAGGAATAGTTTTCCTGTCAGATCTATGGAGAAGGAAGGATTTGTGACTAAATAAAAGACAGAGAACATTATGAAATGTAAAATGCATAATTTTGATTAAATTAAATTACAAAGTTTTCACACAATCAAAATCATTGCAATCAAGATTAGAAAAAGAGTAGAAAGCTTGGAAACAATTTTTACAACCAGTGTTCCTGATAAAGGTCTCTTTTCTAAAATATATAGAGAACAGAATCAGGTATATAATCCAAGTCATTTCCCAACTGATAGTCAAAGGATTTGATTAGGCCCTAAATGAAAATGATAAATGTTGGATGGGATAGGAAAACTAGGACTCTAATGCATTATTGGTAGAGTTGTGAACTAATCCAATAATTCTAGAAAGCAATTTGGAATTATCTCTAAAGGGCTACAAAACTGCATATCCTTTAATCCAGCAATACTACTATAATGTTTCCCAAGAAGAACATGAAAAAGGAAAAATGACTTATATGTAAAGAATAATGATAGTAGTCTTTTTTGTAGTGGCAAAGAATTGGAAATTGAAGGGATATCCATCAACTGACTGCCGAATCACTAAACAAGTTATGGTGTACAAATGTAATAGAATACTATGGCATTATAAAAAATGATGAGCAGGCAGATTTCAGAAAAACCTGGAAAGATTTACTTGATCTGATACTGTGAAGAGAACATCAATACACAATAACAGCAACATAGTGATCAACTATGATAGATTTTACTTTTCTCAGAAATGCAGTTATCTAAGATAATTTCAAGGGATTGGTGATAAAAAAAAATGCTATCAACATCCAGAGGAAGAATTCTCAAGTTTGAATGGAAATTAAAGCATATTATTTTCACTTTTGTTTTTTTTCTTTCTCATGGTGTTTCTCTTTTGTTCTGTCTTCTTTCACAACATGCATAATGTGTCAATATCTTTAACATGATTGTGCATGTGTAACCTATATCAGATTATTTTTTGCTATCTTGGGAGGCAGTATCAAAGTGAGGGAGAAAAATTTCAAGGTCTTAATCTTACAAAGATGATTGTTAAAACTATATTTACATGTAATTGGAAAAAATAAAAATACTATTAAGTAAAGGAGACATCTGTTAACTAACCTGCCTCATCATGATCATATCGATAGCTTCTTGCGACCTTGAAAAATATAAATAAGATTATTTCTAAAGAGTACAATGAAATCCTGGAAAGATAAATGCAATAAGTGATGATAGGGTTGCTGTCTGGGACCTATTCTACTCTCCAGTCATACCTAGCCCAACAAAGGCATGACTTCCTTTGAGTCAAGTTTGTCCTTGCATTACCAGATTCCTATAAACAGATGATTTTTATCCACTTTGGGTTCTCAGCAATGACATTTTGTCTGGCAGGTTTATTTGCTAAAACTTCAGAGAGTGAAAACAACTCAAAGCCAGAAATGCTGAATTAGAATATTTCAAAGCAAAGTAGCTTTCTAAATAGGAGAAGAAAAAAGAGGAGGAAAGATGGGGTTAAGTGGAGGAAGAAAGAGAAGGGAAAAAGAAGAATAAATAATAATTTTGAAAATACTAAGTTAGTACTAAAGGAGGTTGAAGCCACAATTTCTGATGTTCCTCTCTACATGACTCCTGTCTCATGTCCCTGTGCCCTCCACATCTTAGGGAGTGAGGGAGTGTACCTATCTTCCCAACACACTTTTTTTTTTAAGCTTTTTATTTGTATAACATATGTATGGGTAGTTCCCCAACCTTGATCTTTACAAAGCTTTCCAATACAAATTTTACCCCCAGTCCCCTCCCCTCCCCTAGATGGCAGGAAGTCCGTTACATGTTAATAATGTTGAAATGCTTGAGAAGTTATGCAAGAAAAATCCTATCTACAAGAAAAAAAAAGAATCAGAGAAAGGCAACACAATGCAAGCAAATGTCAATAGAGATCATGAAAATGTTACGTTGTGGTCCATATTTCATGTCCCTCTTCCTGGGTGTATATGGTTTTCTTCAGTGAACAACTGGAACTGGTTTGAGACAATTCTTTATTGCAGAGAGCCATGTCCATCAGAATTGATCATCATGTAATACTGTTGTTGCTGTGCATGATGATCTCCTGGTTCTGCTCGTTTCACTCAGCATCAGTTCATGCAAGTCCCTCCAGGCCTCTCTGAAATCGTCCTGCTGGTCGTTTCTTATAGAGCAATAATATTCCATAACATTCATATACCATAATTTATTCAGCCACTCTCCAATTGATGGGCATCCCTTCAGTTTCCAGTTTCTAGCCACTACAAAAAGGGCTGCCACAAACATTCTTGCACATGTGGGTCCCTTTCCCTCCTCTAAGTTCTCTTTGGGATATAGGCCCAGTAGAAACACTGCTGGGTCAAAGGGTATGCACAGTTTGACAACTTTTTGAGCATAGCTCCAAATTGCTCTTCAGAATGGTTGGATCCGTTCACAGTTCCACCAACAATGTATTAGTGTCCCAGTTTTCCCACATCCCCTCCAACATTCATCATTATCTTTTCCTGTCATTTTAGCCAATCTGACAGGTATGTAGTGGTATCTCAGAGTTGTCTTAATTTGCATTTCTCTTACACTTTCATGTAAAATTGTTCTTAGGAGATTTCTCTTACAACCTCTCTCTTTAATATAGCTCTACTGGAGGTCCATGGTTTAATCTTTCATTGGTTTCCACATATCCTCAGTGAAAGTAGAGAGCTCTAGTAGGAACTGCCCCTACTGAATCCCAGCCTAGTGAAAGCTGGAAATGGGTAGGGGGGAGTACAACAATCTTGTTCTTGAAATATAATATATTGGATATCCAGTCATGTGAATACAGTGAGGTCAGTAATAGTAAAAGACTGACAGAAATGCATGTTATGAGACTACAGACTTACATACACATTAAACAAACAAACAAAAAAGCTTGTTACTGATTTCAGTTGCTTTTTTCTTATGCTCCTAGAAATGAAAACCAGGATCTGGACTCTTGGCTTGGAGTTTATTTATTTTAATTAAAATAATCACTTAAGAGAGAGAGAAATGGAGAGAGTGAAGAAAGATCAGAATAGCTACTGACTTGCATTCAACCTAAAACTTCCTAGCAGAAAGATATCTGCTTAGAGCTGGGAGCCTTAGGAGCCTGGGAGCACAGAGTTGTTGTGGGCTCTGTAGGTATGAGCAAAAATCTCCAATCCATGTTGCATAGAGGCACATGAATGGATTCCCAAACCTCAGACCCAACCCTCAGCCTTTCCCAGATTTCATAAGGTTTGGGGCTGGGCTTTCTGTCTCAGGCTGAGACAGATGGTGTAATGTCTTTTTTTTCCCCACCAAGAACCACTGTCTTCTATCCAGCGAACCTGTTGTGGGAAAGTCTAGAGCCAAGAAATTAGGGCTTTCATCTCTGAATCTGGACTCTGGACACTCCTCTAAGGTAAGGTTATGAACTTGGGAATCTCAAGTTCACCAAACTTTTCTGAAGCAAGTATGGATTTTGTTGCAGTAAAGAAGGTTGAAGAATGACTTAATAAAGGTCTTTAAGAATATTCTTTTTAAGCTACCTGCCTACATACTAGAACCTTGAGATGTATATGTGAACATAACATGCCCCACATGTTATCCATATTGTAAGAATATCCTAACTTCATAACTCTCCATGGTTCTGTTCCATGAGTCTTTATGCCTCCATTTCCATTACTTTTGTCCATTAGTCCTGAAGTTAGCATATGATGAGACAGATTGATTCAAGAATAGGAAGAATTTCGGTTAAATACTGGGGAAATTTTCCTAATGTGTGGATTTATGGGTTCTCATTTCCTGAAAGTCTTTAAAAATAAGATAGATGTCATTTGATTAGCTATTATAGACTTTCATTAAGTACAGCTTCAAGATAAGATGGATACTCCTAAGATCCTTTCTAATAATTATATTTCCTGAAGTGTATGCTAGGTAGTTATTAAAACATAGAACTAAAACAGATAGAAGGTAAAAAGGAAATGGAGAATTTGTACATTTTTGTCCAATTTGAATATAAAGAATCCTATACCTTGTGTTGTATATGCTTTTAGGGGGAAAAGAACATGTCTTTGCTTTTGAGAATTCTTTACAGACAGAAAGAAAGCTAAAAATTATGGTCACACTGAAGCCCCAACATAAATATATTTTCTTTTTTTTTTTTTTCTGAGGCAATTGGGGTTAAGTGACTTGCCCAGGGTCACACAGCTAGGGAATGTTAAGTGTCTGAGACCAGATTTGAACTCAGGTCCTCCTGACTTCAGGGCTGGTGCTCTAACCACTGGACCACCTAGCTGCCCCTCCCCAACATAAATATAAAGATATGGCAATGTGATAAGTGACCTGGGTGGTGGGAGATTGATAAATGAAAACTTGAGTTACTCAAGAGATTAGATTAGACTACAGCTAATCTGTAGATGTTTCATGGAAGAAGCATTTATGAATGTTAATTCATAAATGTTTTCATGTTTTCAATGAGATGAGGAACATTATTCGGCAGATAAGAGAAGAGTAAGCAGAAAGGTGTTCTTGGAAGGAAGAATGATCCATGCAAAGATTTGGAATTAGGTGAATTATTTATAAAAACTAAAAAATGCTTTTGTTTGAGATGAGGTTGGTGGGTAGAAATCACAGAAAGAACAATGGAGCCAGTTAGTCAAAGAGAAAACAGGATCAATGGGTAAGCAGTTCTAGTCCTTGCACAGTGTAGTCAATTTGAAGGCAGTTAATTATATAGATCATTTTAAAGATTCATCTTAATTCCTCAGTGAAAAGTTTAAATATGTGATGAAGCATTTCAAGTAGACATGAGACCTAACTGGGAACATGATTTTCTTAAAAATACATTGATGGGGGGCAGCTAAGTGGCGCAGTGGATAGAGCACCAGCCCTGAAGTCAGGAGGACCTGAGTTCAAATCTGATCTCAGACACTTAACATTCCCTAGCTGTGTGACCCTGGGCAAGTCACTTAACCCCAATTGCCTCAGCAAAAAGAAAAAAAAATACATTGATGGGATCAAATTTGATTCATAAAACTTAAATAATAAAAAAGTACCTTAGAAATAAGTTCCTTATTGAATCATAGGATCATAGATTTAAAACACAGATTCTCATGAATAACATAAGTTCAGAAAGATTGAGTGATTTTCTCAACCCAAGGATTCTAATTCCTACTCAGCATCTTTCCAGGGTACCACACTGCCCAATTCCTTCATTTTTTAGATGCAAAAAGATATAGAAAGAGTCCTGGCTTTTGCAAAGTTATTGCTGAGTTTAAGTCAAACAACTTGTTCAATATTACACATTAAATAATATTAAGACCAGAATCCTAAGGGTGGTCTTTCAGTCTACTTGTCTTTGAGTAACTGGGGATTCCACTCTCATTGGCATGTGAAAAATGAAGTTAGAGAAGCCTCACTGAATTAATTCTTCATCTTCCCTATTTCAAAATGTCAAAGGCACATATAAATAAGGAGAAAGAATGTTTTTCAACAAGTGAAATAGGATCACAGGGTTATAGATTTAGGTCTGAAAAGGAGTTTGGAGTCAATTAATCCAGTCTCTCATTTTATACTTGAAGAAGCAGGCTTGGTGACAGGAAATCACTTGCCCAAGGTCCTATAGAAGATAAATAGAGGAGGTGGGATTTGAACCCAGGTAATCTGGCTTCTAAATCAGTGCTCTTTCCTCTGCTCTCTGCATCAAAAAACACTGGATGCAACTCTTCATTGTTCTTTATTCTTCCTAAGAAGGCAAATTCTTGCAGCTTGCCACTTTCATATCCTCCACACTTCCCTCCTCACCTTGCTGCCTTCTTCAGCCAATTTCTCTGCAGCTGGCTCATGTGTATATTTACTTCTGACCAAGCCTATTGGTATCCAGCTTCTGACCAAGTCACTCTCTACTTATGCTTCCAGCTCATTAGTGCTAAATCTCAAAACAGAGGGTTCCTTCAGGAATCAGCTGTCTCCCACTTTTCATAACATTTTCCAGGCTTCTTCCCCACCCTAATCAGATGAACCCAGCTGGAAAGACATTTTCTACTAAATGTCTCCAAAGTGATTTTTGGCCTCTTTCTCTTTCTGTTACTACTCAGAAGAGATAAAATGATGATGGAAATGAAGGGGTTAGGGTGGAGTTGACAGTTGACCTTGTGGGCCTGAATTTTGGCTTATACCTCCTATATGGTAGATAACACAAACACAAATAGGTCAGATACATAATCAAACACAAATAAAGACAAATTGGATTTTATAGAAATAGGATAATATGGAATTACACAAAATAGAATGGGATGAGATAGGATGAGGGCTAATTGTTGGCTCATTAGGAGGGATTCCTAGAAAAGGAGATAAGAGTTGAAGCAGCGTATTAAAGGCCTAAACTAGTAAATTCACCTTAAAGTTATTTGATTCCTGCAATAGCAATGCCTTGGATTTTTATTTCTCCAGCTTCTGTTTAGCCTTTTATCTCTAATGCATTTTTCTAATGCTCCAGTGTTGTTATCTTAAATACTCATCTAATGCTCTGTCAGCAGCTGAAATTGTTGGACTTGGGGTCAGATTATCTGGGTTCAAAGCCTCCATCTGCTCTTCACTACCTCTATAACTTGAAACAAATCACTTACTCTCTCCCTGTGCCTCAGTTCCCTAATCTATAAAATGAGGGGATAGGACTAGGAGATTTCTAAGGTCACTTCCATCTCAAAATCAATGATGTTATGTCTTACTGAATCCATGATGCCATTGGGATAGGTAATTCTGCTGCTGATACCAATTCAAGATACTGGAAGGTTTCGAAAAATTACTGAGTCTGAAAAAAACAAAACAAAACATTGCTCTACAGCTGACTTGGAAGGAATCTTTCTGTATTTAGCTAAGTCAGTTCCCAGATGACAAGCATGAAGACTATCAACAGATGTATACTTAAAATCTTTCCTTCTTGGTAGGATCAACCAGAGTTTCCATTCAAAAATTCAAGTTCATTGGTGAGTTATCAATAATTAAGAAGAGAAAATATATCTGCCAATAGAAAATACTGACTAACAAAAGAGAAATTCCTTTTGGTTAATTGGAACATTTATTTCAGTTAGTCCATGATAAGTGACTTGGGTGGTGGGAGATTGGTGAATCATGGGTGATAGATTTAAGATTAGGAGGGATTTTAGATTCTTTCTACTTCAGTGCCTTCATTTTTCAGATGAGGCAACTGAGGCCCAGTCAAATAAATGACTTGCTCAATGTCCCATGAGTAATATATGAGAGTAAATTTGAACTCATATCCACTAACTCTAAATTAAGATCATCTTCCCAGCCATTCTACTTTACTATTCTCGGAGCAATCCTGCTTCTGCTTGGCTTTTCTTCTATAATGTCCATCAGGATAGTCCAAGGTCTCATAGGAAGTATAGAGATAATCTTTTTTCCCCAAGATGTAGCAACAAAATCAGTCAGAGGGATAGGGCACACTTCTGGTTTTCAGGACACATTTGCCATTGCTAACTTTTTCTATGATCATTGCTCCCAAAGAGATCAGAGTAGTCTCCTACATAGACTATCTCCTTGGGAACATGATCTTTTTCTCTTTTACTTCACTCTGGTAATCTTCCCTTATTAAGACATCCCAAAATAAGTATACTTACTTAACTCCCAAGAGGAGAAAAAGTACTTTGCTATAATGGGGAAAGATCTCAATAGGCAAACACTCCATAAATCAGGTAAACTACAGGTACTCAGCCAATTAAGGAAACATCATGCAGTTGAACTCAATTAGATGCTTAGACCACCATCCCTAGCCTCACCCTTATATTTGTCAGTTATTCTTTTAGTTTCAATCCTTGGATTACTTTGTCTATTTTTATTAGTTTATTTGCTTCATTATTTCTCACCCTGCCCCCAGGCATATAGCTCAAGTGCTTTTTGTCTGGATTTTTATTTCATCCATCAATTCCAGAAGCAAACAAAGATTGAATTTCCTTGGGACCACCACCCTACACCTTTTCTTCTCTCTTAGTTATGGTCTATCTTGTCATTTCTTTGTCTTTATTTTTCTGTTTTAGTCTTTGTTCACTCATATTTTTTCCCTTTTCCTTTCTCATTTTTGGTTTTGGTCCTCTTTTGTGTTTACATTGTATAGATAAGACAAGGGATGGTGTGTATATGGGTGTGTCTATCTGTCTGTCTCTGAAGAAACCCAGAAAATGTTGTGTCTATCTGTCTGTCTCTGAAGAAAGCCAGGAAGCTTTGTTAAAAGCAAAATGGTACTTTTTGTTTACAATTTATAGAGAAAATGTCACTGGTTTTGGCACACTTGGTCTCAGGGAGCAGTGAGTCCCTGTAACAGGAGATCATAGTTTTGGGAGACTCAGAGTGCCCTCCACCCATTCAGTTTTGACTAGGAAAATATGAGTCAGGGGGCTGACAGAATCTAAGTCTGGCTATAGTAGGGCTAAGAGGGATGACTTGATAGTTGAGTAGGAGAGTCTTTCCCTAATGTCCTAACTGCATATAAAAGGAAGAGGTGGCTAGACTGGGAAAATCACAGTGTTGAAGATGGGGAGGGTGGGAATGAATAGATATCTCCCCACTCATCCTCAGCAGGCACTAGAGAGTCACAGAGACTTAGCGTTTTGACCTAAATTCCTCTTAGCCAGATAACTGGAAACAGCTACTCACTGAGTCAATAGATAATTTCCTATGAAACAGTTTGGTAAACTCAGGGCCAAGAGAACCAGCAGGAGATTCTGCTACTGAATTAAGTCCCCTTTTGGAGAATAGGGCCAACTCCCCCAAATCCAAAGGAAATCAAATAAGTAATTACATTATTCTCTTACTATCTATTTGGTAAAAACAGGAGCTTTCTTGGTGTCAGCTGGTCATCCAACAAGCATTTATTTAGTACCTACTGTGTCAGGCATTGTGCTAAGTACTGAGGTTACAAAGAAAGACAAAAGCCTTGATGTGATCAAGTGAATAGCTAGCAACATCTAAGTCTTTTCTTAATTACCAAATCAAAAATACAACTGAATCTGCTTAGAGTATATACTTTCAATGGATTCTTGTTAGAACTGGAGCATTTGACTAAGAACTCTTTCTTGGAGCTCTTGGCTAAACCTTTTCCAGAGGATCATGTCTGTTGATATATCTCATATGGGGAGTCTTTTTCATTAGCAGCTATAATTATCAGGTTCAAAAAAGATTAGATAGGATTAGAGCTCTAATGGCAAGACTCCTATTTCCAATTCTGAACTTTACAGTCAAAGAAATCAATATGGAGGACATGGGGAAGATCTAGAATAAAGATCTTGAGATTGTGAGAAGAGTAGAATGTTCTTTGAGGCAAACTCCCCCTCATTCCCTTACCCAGATTATGGCTTTTTCTATTGGCTTTTTAAAAAAAGACCCATATTGAGAGGTGGTCAATGAGACAATTTCAGATGGTCCTACTAATGTTTATAGTATGACAGCCATCTTATTTTAATCAAAGCCAATCAACCCTTTAAAGTCATTGGAAACTTTATAGTTCTGAAGAGTTTTTTTTCTTCCTTTCTACTATGACATGACATCCTTATGTTTTAGATGTGTTTCTTGTAGACAACATATTGTGGGATTCTGGTTTTTAATCCAGTCTGATATCCGCTTCCGCTTTATGGGAGAGTTCATCCCATTCACATTCACAGTTAGAATAACTAATTCTTTATTTCCTGCCATCTTATTTACCCAAGTTATGTTTTTCCCTTTCCTTTCCCCTTGCTCCCTTCCCCCTCCTCAGTACTTTGCTTTTGATAACCCCCTCCCCCAAACAATACTCCACCTTTTAGATCCCCTCCCCCCTGTTTTTACTCCTTTCCCCTGATTCTTCTATTTTCCCTTCTATTAGTTTGTCCCTTACTTTTCCTCCTTTCCCTCCCACTTCCCTCTAGCAACAGACAAGTTTGTATGTGAAATCAAATGTCTGATATACACTTTTAGAGCCCAACCTGATGAGAGTAAGATTTACACAATGCTCATCTCCCTCCCCTCTTTCTCTCAATTATATTAGGTTTTCTTTGCCTCTTCAAGTGATTTTACCTTGTTTTTAACCTCCTTTTTTTTTTAGATCTTATTTTACCACTTTTCCCCTTCTTTCCCCCAGTATGATATCCTTTTCCCCTCTAGTTCTCTTTTTCATGTTATCAAAGTAAAATCAAATTATACCCCCATTCTTTAAGGATACCCCTAGTAGAGATATAGATCTCAAGAGTTCTTTCCTTTTTACCTTTTTACGCTTCTCTAGAGTTCTGTGCTTGGAGGTCAAATTTTTTGTTCAGATCTGGTCTTTTCATTAGAAATAGGTGAAATTCTCCTGTATCATTAAATGACCATCTTCTTCCCTGGAAGATGATGCTCATTCTCGCTGGATAGGTTATTCTTGGCTGTAATCCAAGCTCTTTTGCCTTTCGGAATATCTGATTCCAGGCCCTTCTATCCTTCAATGTGGAAGCTGACAGATACTGTGTAATTCTAATGACAGTTCCTCGGTATTTGAACTGTTTTTTTCTAGCAGCTTGTAATATCTTTTCCTTGGTGCAATAGTCCTGAAATTTGGCCACGATATTCCTTGGGGTTTTAATTTTGGGGTCTCTTTCAGGAGGTGATCGGTGGATTCTTTCAATACCAACTTTGCCTTCTGATTCTAAAACATCAGGGCAATTCTCTTTCATGATTTCCTGGAAGATAGCATCAAGGTTCTTTTTTTCATCGTGATTTTCAGGGAGTCCAATAATTCTTAGATTGTCTCTCCTGGATCTGTTTTCCAAGTCAGTTGTTTTTCCTAGGAGATATTTCATATTTTCTTCTATTTTTTCATTTTTTTTGTTTTTGTTTGACTGATTCTTGAAGTCTTATTGAGTCATTCATTTTAATTTGTTCAATTTTAATTTTTAAGGTATTATTTCCTTCAGTTATCTTTTAGGTCCTTTTGTAACTGGCCAATTGAATTTTTTGGTTCATTGCATTCTTTTTCCATTTTGCCAATTATATTTTTCAGTGAATTGTTGTCTTTTTCCAATTCACTAATTTTATTTTTCAGTGAATTTTTATCTTTTTCCAATTCACTATTTTTATTTTCTAGTGAGTTGGTGATTTTTTCCAATTCACCAATTTTGTTTTTCAGTGAATTGTTGTCTTTTACCAATTCACTATTTTTATTTTCCAGTGAGTTGGCGACTTTTTCCCATTCACCAGACTTATTTTCCAGTTTTTCACATCTCTGTTGCAGGGCGATGTTTCCTTCTTGCACTGCTCTCAGTTTATTTCCCCAATCTTCTTCTAGCTCTCTTTTGAGATTCTTTATGCAATCTTCCTTCTGAAAGCCTTCTGAAAGGGAGACCAGCTTAAGTCCACCTTTGTGGCTTTATCTGGGATTGTTTTCAGAATCTCAGGATCTGGGGACTGCTCTAGTTTGTCTCCGTAAAAGCTGTCTGGTGAGAGCTCTCTTCTTCTTGCTCATTATGTTTAGCTGAGGTATCAGTTAACAGCAGGGAATTCTGCAGCCCCAGCAGCAGCAGCGGCAGCAGTGGCAGCAGCAGCAGGTGGGATTTAAATTTGCCCTGGGGCAGTTTGCCAAGTTGACTTCCCGTCTGGGGCTGATCTGGCTAGATCCGCACTAGGACCACACTTTCAGCTGCTCTCAATCCACCCTTTATCAAAGGTAGACCTGCCAAAGCACCTGCCCGAAAGCAGAGCAAAGTGGCCCAAGGGTCTCCCAGGGACTTCCTGGCAGCCTAAAATCTTCTGGTCCTTCCCAGCCCCGGACTTGCACCCCGGTTGCACCCTGGCGTCTGAGCACTGGGAGCTGCTCGATCCCCTGCCCGTCTAAAACTGACCTCAGAAGTTCTTTCAAAGTAGATATTTGATAGAAATGCGTTGTAGTCCAAGTGTTTGGTGAAGCCCTCACTCCAGAACCAGTTCAGAGGCTCAGTTTGTCTGTGTCTGAGGGAAGGTCTCAGGAGCTTACAGAGAATGCTGTCTGCAGTTCGCCATCTTGGCTCCGCCCCTGACATGACATCCTTATTCCTATCTCAAGATCAAGGAGTTTTTCATATCTTTTATCACTTTCAAATTTCCATGGACCACTATCCAAGACAGATGGGACATTTATACATTAAGCAGGGTACTTCAGTCTTTATTAAATCCAAACAATCTTTGCATTGTGGTTTATATTTTATCATAGAGCAGATACAATTTGGTTCACTTCATGTGTAGCATAAAGAATACAACAATTGGGCCCAATTCTTAGGGATGAAGGATGTATTTCACACCTACAGTCATGATACTCAGATTGGATGTCTGGATGTACAAATAGTAGAAAGAATACAACAATTGGGCCTAATTCTCAGGGATGAGGGTATTTTACACCTACAATCATGATACTCAGATTGGATGTCTGGATGTACAAATAGTAGAAAGAACACAACAATTGGGGCTAATTCTTAGGGATGAGGGATGTATTTCATACCTACAGTCATGATACTCAGATTGGATGTCTGGATGCACAAATTAGATGAATGTTGACTGATCAAATGTATTTCTTTGTTGCAGACATGTCCTGGAATAAGTAGGTAGGACTCCATTCTCTGCCTTTGACTATTCTCTAATCTCTTTTCTCCTTTAAATCTCTGTGGACAGAGAGATACAGATAAGGGAGGACAGTTGATATCATATCAATATTCAATACTGAGAGTGATTTAAGGCCCTGAGAAGCAGGAGTACATCTGAAAGCAACCAGGATGGTAGCAGAAGAGCTGTTGAAAAAGCAGGATGAAAAAGCAGGGAGGTGGCTCTCATGTGTCTCCAGAGGATTGTGACGGGGGTTAGCTGGAGACCAGGAATGTGCTGACAGAGATGGGGAAAGTCAGAAGAAGGCAAGGCATGTGGTTAAGAGGCTAGAGGAACTGACTTGGGTGGAGAGGTAGAAGTGCTGAAATCAGTTTACTTTGCCCTGAAACATCCAGAAACAGGCCTGATAACAAAATACCAGCTTCTTAGTAGAGTGTAGATACCATGGAGGGAGAAATTTGATGATGGCCCAAGACATTAGAATAAAAGGAAATGAGGCTGGGATGTGGGGGGATGTAACCTAGGAAAAAGAATTGCCTAACGGGTAAACCAATTAAATAAGTAGGATTTTTTTCCCTTAAGGCAAGCTGGAAGATGCTGAAAGCCAGAATGAAATAAACCCTCATGTATTTTATAGATCCATCCTTTTGACCAAGCCCACACCAAGGATAATCACACTGATATTAATTCAAGTGGCTTGGCAGGAAGTCCAATACTCTTTTCTTTGATCCAAAGTGCTTTCCAAAAGTCATCATTCACATGACATATGCAACTGTATCCCACACAAACATGGCAACTACATAATCCCAGACAGATAGTGAGAAGAAAGTAGGGGCAGAGAGAATGGAAGGGGATTATCTTCTGTATTTGAAGTTACCCAAGAAGGTATTCACTCTTCTCATTATACTTTAGCAATACAAATTTGAATGTTACCCACATCATAAGCCTGCTCCTTGTGGAGAGAAGACTGACAATATAAAACAGGATGGAAATCAACAGGATGGATGGAGGTTAGATACTGGTAAGTTTTATTGATATTAAAGAGTGGGAGACATTGGAACCGAATGGTAGAAGCTGCCTCTCGGTTTGGCTGGATCTTTCCTGGAAATGGGAAGGGAGAGTAACAGGATGAACTCTGGATTGCTCTGCCATTCTGTGGAATCTGTGCTTTTGTGATTCCAAGCCCCCCAGTGAAGGTTCCCTCCCTTCACATCTGCCTTAAATTTACCCATTCTTCTCTGTGGGGACATCAGGAGAGTCAACTTTTCATTTCAAATCAAAAACAAGAATGAATCCTGGACACCTTGCTCCACAGCCCCTGTGCTCAGACTTGCTATCATCTCCATTTCCTTCCTTGGACTTCTTGTCCTTTCTGGGATGAGCTGATGAAGTATTTGGCAAAAAAGGAAGGAAAGGGAAATTCAGAAAATCAAATTAACAGAGCATCCTAGTCAACCACTTTAAAGCAGAAAGTTATACACTAGGTTTGGACGAACTACCAAGTATGTATGCTGGGGAGGGCAAGGAGTAGAAAGAAGGTCCCTTGTAGTCTTGGTTTCTTTGAGTTAGTGCCTGGATTTGTTGACCCCTGCCCTTTCTGTATCACTAAAGAACTGGAGTATTCTCTACTCTTAAGAGCTGGTCATCTCATAGAATGTAGAAGTGACATTAGGAATCATCTCATATATGTCTTTTTTGCAAGTAAAGAAACTGAGGCACAGATGGAAAAAGTGATTTACCTATAGCCATAAAAGTGAATTTAGAATCCAAAATTCTCTAACCCTAAATCAGCTATCTTTCAGCCACATCAGGCTGGCTCTTAAGCATCTTGTGATTGTGAGGAGTGTGGACCGGGGAAATCTTCCCTCTAAGATGCTGCACCAGATAGAAAATGGAATAAGTTAGTCCCATTGCTGCCTGGAAGGATGGCAAGGGAAGGAAAGACATGACCTGGGGAATAGATGATTTGTGGAAAGGAAAGAATGCAGGGAAGATTCTGTGCTTCTGTGACCCTCAATGGTCTGAAGCTGGCAAGGTCTCCAGCCAGACAAGACCAGAGACAGGCTTTCTTGTCCCAGTCCTATAGTAAGAGCTGATGGCACCACTGATCTGGAGACACTCGCTTGCTGCCCTAACAGTTTTTCCTTTTTGAGCATGTTTAACATTTCAAACAAAATAAAATAAATAACTCCAGTGTTTATGGAAACTTAAGACAGTTTTCTTCTTTGTCATCCATCATCTTTTCCAAATGGATTGGATCCAAGGAGGGGATTTAGAAGATGCCCCTTTTCTAGGAGTCTGCAGTTTTATTCTCTGATTTATCAACCCTGCACTGCACATACACACACACATATGGATTATTCATACACATACTCACATGAATTATTGACACACATCACATATACAGGCTCAAACGGTATACTCACAATGACAGATGCCCCTCTGACACTTGTGTCTGTCTCTTTCTGGAAACTGCTGCTCCCACAAAATTCTTCCTTTTGCTTCTTGCCAGTTTTGCTCTTGGAAAATTGTAGCATTAACCCCATTTAGCCCAGATGGTTTGCATTATTATTAACCCTTTTCTTACTGGACCAAAATATCATTTGCTGATTAAGACTTTTCAAAAGTTGGTTGGGCAACAAGATAAATAGGAAAGAGGACCACATGCTTATTTACATACTATTTTGCATATCACTAGTTTCCTTTTTTTTTGTGGATGGTACAATTTGATTTTTCTCTTCTCTGTTCCTTTTTCACCCCCATCCAGTCTCACTGATACCTACTTCTCACAGTCTCCAAAAGGGAAGAATTTGATAAGAGAACAGGGAGGTTTATTGAGCCAAGGGAAGAGTATTAGGGAGGCCAAGGCCACCAAAAAAGTTATGCTACAGTTTTCTGAACCATTCCAGAGAAGATAATTTAAAAAAATCTCCCTGAAATACTTTAATCTCAAGAATTGGGTGATGGAAGGAAAGAGAAAGAAAGAAAGGAAGGAAGAAACAAACAAAGAGAAGAAGAAAGAAAGGAAGAGAGGAAGAAAGAAAGGAAGGAAGAAAAAAGAAAGAGGAAGAAAAATAAAAAGAAAGAAAAGAAGGAAGGAAGGAATGAAAAGAAAGAAAGAAAGAGGGAGGGAGAAAAGAAGAAAGGAAAGAAGGGAGGGAGGGAAGAGGAAGGGAGGAAGGGGGAAAAGGAAGAAAGGAATAATGAAAAAAAGCATTAAGTGCTTATTTTGTGATAAGTGCTGGAGGTACAATTTTTTTTTTAAAGCAACAACCTAAGAAAGTCCAGGTTTTCAAGAATATTAAATTGTAAATGAAGGAAGTAGCACATAAAAGAAAGTTTGGCATCATGACAAATAGAAAGGTCCAGAATTCCTAGGGTGCAGTGGTGTTTCATTGGTTCTTAGATTGTATTCATGGGTTAGATGACATGACTAGGTTCATATTATATATTGACAATAGTAGTACTGTTTGGGTCTTCCATATTACTGGAAGAAACAGAGTTGCTGATTTTAGTATCATACAACTAGTGTGGGTAGTCAAGCAGGCTGAATGGGTTGTGGGCATCTGGTGGCAAGATAGGGACATAGAATAGACAAAGGGGAAATCTTTCCACAGTCTAACTAGCCTAGGCCAGTTTTCAATGGACTGAAGAAGGAACAATCTTCACAAAGCAGGATGGGACAGTTTCCATGAAGTTGCTTCAGTGTTTGAGGACGAAATTGAGTTAGGACTTCTTCAGATAATAGTGGGCAAACCCAATATAATAAGGGACATTCTGCCCTGGGCTTCTAAAGAGACTTATTTAACTTGGCTGACTATTGAGCCAAAGGGCGTTCCTCATTAGCATTTATGAGCTCATTATTAGCATACTGGAGCAAAGCATCAACAAAGAGTGTCAAATCTCCCTAGTTGGGAACTGTTGTGTTTTGTTGTTGTTGTTTTAAGAAAATTATACTTGGATGAATCTCTAGCCTTAAAGTATAGCCATTATTAGCTTCTGCTTTACAGAACCAAATAACAAGTTAAGGGAGTAAGAAGAAAATCAAATGGATATATGACCCTAAGCCATCTGAATCTCTCCTATTTTTTTTCCCTATGGTCTTCTTTCAAGTAGTTTAGTTACTATTTTCTTTTTAGAATCCTAGGATGTTAGACTACAAAATAACCTTCCAGGTCATTTCATGCAGAACCCTCATTTTATATATGAACAAATTAAAACCAAGAGAGGAGATGGCTAGACCTAGCCTACTGTATTCTAGCTAATGCACAGATGGGAAAGTGAAGAACATAAGGAATGCCCTCTTGGATAGAGAGCATCATCTTTTGTTACGCTTGAAAGGTCTCCCATTTTATCCAAGGCCATCTCCAGTTATCTTGATATATCTCTGGTTATTGGACCCAGATGGCTCTGGAGGGGAAAGTGAGCAGGTGACTTTACACAGCCCTTCCTCAGTTAAATCCAACTCACTTTCCTGTCATGGCATCACCTCCCTGATGTCATGGTGCTCTTCAAGAACCAAAGGACAAACAGCAACAATAGGATATGTGCCTGAAAGTGGTAATGACTCTTTCACTACAGTCTTTAGGAAGATCTTGCCAAAGAAACCTAATCATCTTTTACTTCTTCATGAACAAGCACAGAACCATAGCCAGTTTCTCCTTGTCCAGCTAGCTCCTTTGGAGTAGAATAAAGGCAAATAGCACTTTTTACATTTCATCTGCCATGTCTATTAAGACACATCTCTCTTCCATCATTGAAACAATTCTAAGGTTTTTACTTCAGATTTCTTCAGACTGATCAGGAGAAATGTGATAGATTCTCTCAAACACCATCAAAGTCTTCCATATAAAAATAAGAGGAGAAATTTATTGTTATTAATAAAGAGTTGTTAATAAAGATCTTGCAAAAGACCTCAAAAATCAGGTCCTTTATTTTATATTCATGATATTTTTGTATTTATTTACTTGAAGTACACAGTGAGAATTACATCCTTTATTAATTCCCATCAGTAATAAGTAAATCAGTAGACTTTGCTTGATATTGATATTTTCATTTCCAACCTGATTTTTTTTTGTTCAAGAGATAAGTGCTCTTATGTTCAGATTTAAGTAGACCAAAATGATATTTGTTGAGCCTTAGAAAGACTTGGATTGTGTTTAATTTTTGTTCTCAAAAGTATGACCTTCAAAAACAAACATGCATTTTTGAATGTATTGTCAAGTTGATAACTAATAGCTATAAATTGACTTACAAACTTCAGGTATGATATTATGCTAGTGTGTAGTTGCTCAACAGTCAACTTTTTGCTTATTCTCTAATGTTTTGTGTTTATTCTCTGTTGTACATTCATATGAAATTATGTGGATGGTTGTTCCTTAGAAATAAAACTATGGCAAAATTTGGACAGCACACTAAAAACAGAGACATTGTCTTACTGACAAAGGTCCCTATAGTCAAAACTATGGTTTTTCCAGTGGCTGTGAGAATTGGATTATAATGAAAGCTGAGTGCCACAGAATCAACACTTTCACATCATGACTTTATGGAATTTTGAAGAAAACTTTTTAGAAGACTTTTGGGAAAAATCTCTTCGGCATCAAGGAAATCAAATCTGTCGACACTGAAAGAAATTAATGCAGACTATTCTTTGGAAGGATAAATGCTGAAGCTTAAATACTTTGGACACATAATGAGAAGACCGAACTCACTGGAAAAGACCTTGATGTTGGGAAAGATTGAAAGCAAAAAGAGAAGGGGACATCAAAGGATGAAATGGATAGATATGGAAACAACAAATGAGTTTGAAAAAACTTTATGAAATAGTGGGGGTAAAAGGACCTGAATGCCATGGTCATAGGGATCATGAAAAGTTGGACATGACTGGAAAATTGAAACAATGACAACACCAAAGAATAATATGTCAAACTCTCTCTGAACAGAAATTTTGGTTCCCTAAGTTCTTATGGATAGTGAACAGTAGTGTTAAGTATAAAAAATTGAAAAGGGTCTTTTGGTGATGAAATATTGATGAATTCATAATGATGACAATTATAATAGAATATTATAATTATATACAAATATAATAGAATAATAGAAATAAGATAGCACAGTCTTCAATAGCAAAATCAAAGCAATAATCCTCTCAAATAAATGCATACCATCATTTTCATCATTTTCAAGCATTATTATTATTGATTTTAGAAGGGGAAACAATGTATAATTTTGAATCTGGGCCTCAAATAGTTAACTGAAAATTCAAAAGTTTTAGTCTAGTTTTTTGCTTTTTTTAGGAGGATATTTCACATTTTCTTTTAACTCAAAAGCAATGGGAAATGGATTGAAATTTTAGCATCTGTGTCCTTGAAGATCATGTAGAGATGGTTTCCAGAAATTTACATAGTTCTTAGAAGACTGGAAGTACTATCTTTTATCCTTTTCCACCCTTTCCAGAAATTTACATAGTTCATAGAAGGCTGGAAGTACTATCCCTGTCCTCTTCCACCTTTATATAAAGAAATGAATATTGTTGATAATGAGAAGAATAGTTTTTAAATTATTTGCTTTTTTGGCTACTGAGATGTCCACAGATTTGTTGAATAATGAGCAAAGCCTATAGGTGATCAACTCAGTTCAAGCCATTTCAACCCAAAACTTGCTCTTTAGGCAGGATCAAAAGATTTCTGATGAGTGTCTTTTGTGATGAGCACCTCTGCTTTTTTCTGCTGATAATCAACCAACAAGTATTTCATAAGTGATAACTTTGTGCCAAGAACTAGTTGAAGTGCTTTCTCTATGCCTCACCATGTTTAGCCAAACTCGCCAAGTTTCTTCTGACATTTCTTCTATTAGAGAGTTCCCATTATTGCCACTGGCCTATTATATTCTATGGCAACTTCTAAGTCCATGTAGCATGGAATAATAGTTCCCTCTGGTTGTTTAGACAACAGGGCCAAACATGGAACTTCAAAGAACCAGATGTTAGAAAATTGTAAATGCCGTCCAAGTGATAGTTCACATTTTGGTCCAGTTGGGTATTAAGCAAACCAGCGAAAAAGCTTAAATAAACCTAAGTATCTTTCAATTATCTTTCACACAGCTGATTTGCTTTGTGTATTTTCTGTAAGTAAGGTTCTTTTGTATTTCTTTACTGCTTGAAGTACTCTTGGCCATCTCTTACTACTATTGATGCTGTTTGCAAAGAATGTGTTAAAAGTTTCCTGATATGAAATCATGTTGTGATTTCTAGTTTCCCATTTAGCTACATGAATGGAGATATAATAATTCATACTTACTCTGTACTCTTAGTTTCAATCAGAAAAATAATTCAGGGAACTTCTATTTTATTAAATTGAGTTCATGGCTTCTTGTTATTTATTTGAAAACTGTACCCTACTTTAAAAAAGTCAATGTTATCTTTAATGGAATCAGTTTTAACATAAAACTGAAAATACAGGAAGTTTGATTTTTGCCTCCAAACTTCAGGGAACACTAAGGACCTGTTATAAAACTCTGCAAAGATCATTGCACATGATATGACTAAAGAAGTGTGTTGGGAGTATGCACATCTCTCTGCTAGTGTATATAACAATACTTAGACATAGCACTTTTTCTTTGACTCTTTGACAGTCCAGTTCCTTCTTTCTTTCTCCCTTTCTGCTCATAAGATTGAGTAAATCATATCTCTCTGGCTCTTTTAGACCAGTGACCAAGTCACATATCAATAAATTTTAATTTTTCCTCATCACTTCCTCTCATGTGTTTGGAATTTGGAGCTGATTATACTTTCTTTAAAATAAGCCCAACATGGGTTTATTAGGAGAAATACTATTTTGTTATCTAATTCTATCTTCTTTACTAGAATGTATGCTTCTAGATGTGAGGTTATTACTAAAAAAACTTCACTAAACTCTGTCGTCCATCCTTCTCCAGTAATCCTTATATATTTTGTTGAATTGATGCAATTACATTGATCAATAGGCTAATTGCTTTAAGAACTCTAGTACTGTTGACTAGGGAAGGAATTGCATACTGAATCAGTGCTCATAGCAAATGTTAAAATTTGCCTCAATGATGCATAATTAGGAAGGTAAAACAGCAACCCCTAAATCACATGATATATTTCAAAGCCAGATGGAAAGGATTTTTGGCTTATCTGCTATTAGGATAATAGTACCATTGTTCTCCTTAATTTTATGGATAATCAAAAGTTAACTTTATTGCCTGCATGAACAAGCAGAAGTGTGTAATATGCAGTAGTGAGTGAAAGTATCAAGAAAGCTTCATTTTTAGGGGAATTGGGGCTAAGATACATTTCATACTTTTCCTCTGTTGCTTGTCTTTATTTCTCTGTCCTGGACTGGCATTCTCAAGACCCTGTTTTTAATTCACTTCATTCTTAGCTGATCACAGATGCAAAATCATGAAACATTTGGATTAGAAAGGATCTTGAAAAGCCATTTGGCCAGTTCCCAAGCTCAGAGTAAGGGAGTGTCCAGGCAAATTCAAATCTTTCCATTTAAAAAATCTTCTAAAGAAAAGTGACCACCTTGGAGATGCATTGGAGAATTTAACAGTCCATAACAACCTAGAAATTATACTTAAAAAAAATCTGAACTGAATCCTTGTTTCAGATAATTCATTGGAGACGTGATGTTCATCTTGCCATTTCTGATGTGAAATTGATATGGCAGGGGATTTTTGTCCATTTTGGAACTAGACAAAAATCTGAAAAGGTCTGTTAACTAATAAATGGACTTATGAAAGCTATTTCATGAAGTATATATGTGCAGAGGCTGAGGAGAGTAATGTTTCATTTTTAAAAATATTTTTTGTTTAAATTCCACTCTTCTATTTTTGAGAAAAAATATTTTTCTGGAACATTGCAACCTTCTCTTATCCTCCTTCAAATGCCTAAAATAAAAAATGGTAGATGATCATATGAATTTGAACATAATTGGATTTAGGAGTATAGTCAGGATGGGGTTATCAGAATTGGGGTAAGAAAAGAAGGATAATTCCAATCTCCTCCCCATTTTCTTCCCTTCTCCTTCCACTAATGCCTAGAGAACATTCATTTTTTCCTCCTATGAGTACTTGTTCTACCCATTTGACTTTGCCATCATCATTTGATTTTACAGAAATCTTACTAATATTCCTTAGTTGAAAACCTGGCAGAAGTAATCTCAGAACAAGAAAACTTTACTGCTGTCCAAAATTTCCTTTGCTTATTTGGGATCCCTTCCTAATCAATTCCCCTTCCCACCATTGAACTTATACTCTGACAATTCAAACTGTTGCTTTTCATAAGCTTTTAAATCACTGTTTATATAATATCCATTTATTTCAGGAGGGAATTGCATGGTTGATTTCAAATCTTGTATTTGTATTATTTCTTTCTTCTATCTTTCCCTCCTTCCTTCCCTCCCTCCCTCTCTTCTTTCTTCCTTCCCTGCCTCCTTCCTTCCTTCTGTTTTCCTTCTCCCTCTCTCTTACCCTTCTTTCCTCTATAGAAAAATAAATATTTAATAACATTTCAATATTTTAAGCATTTAATGCTTCATTCCATATAGGTATTCTTCTAGAAAATCAAATTTCAATCATTCAGTGACAAAGTAGATGGTCTATGTGAGTTCCTAGACCAATAGGCTAGCTATTTAATGATGAGTTGCTCTGAACATCACTTGGTTATTTCTTGCAGTTCATCATTGAATTTGAACTTGAAATCTTCCAAAATGCCAGAAAATTTACTCTCTTGGTATAGTCTTTAAGAGCTCTGAGTCACCTTCTTTCCTTGATTGAATGAAAGGAGAAACCTTTATGAAGAATGTTCAACAATACTTCTCCTAGTAAAATAGTGGTAAATATAAGAGAAGATAACAGAATCAGGACTGGATTATGATTTAGTAAATCTACCCTGAATGGATTCCTTTAAAAAAAGCTTGTGGTTATTTTACACAGCCTTTTGGGCAGAATAAACTATGAAAAACAATTTCTTCCATCATTGGATCATGCCTGAGACTGAGTGTGGGCAGATCTCCCCCCTCCCCCTTCTCTTACCTATAAGAAATTAGGAACTAGTGAATTTTTTTTAAAAAGGCCCCCATCCCCGCCCCCCCCCCAATTTTTGGCCTAGTATTTCCTCAAAATAAGAGAATAAATTGGATATCCATCTTTTAAGATTTTCTCTGACACTTCCAGTTCTCAGATAATCATTTCACACATAACAGTGAGAGCATAGTTATCCAACCTACTTCCACATTCAATGATGACTTTCTTAGACCGAATGAATTGGTGTTCTCCTATTCTCAAAGATTTCTAAGCAAGAAAATGCTACATCTTCCTCAATCACATGGTAACAGTGATGACAATGTCTCATTTTATGTCTATTTTATTTTAACAACTTTGATTACATAGGGTATTTTAAAATTCACAAATAAAATCATTAGAGCTAAGATTAGAATGGAAAAGGGAGAAAATCATTTGTAATACATATCTTTTATCAAGGTCTCATTTCTAAGATATGTGAAAGATTGGTTCAAATTTAGCAAAGTAATATCATTTCTGATTGATAAATGGTGAAAGGATGTGAACAGACAGTTTTCAGAGGAAGAAATCCAAGCTGTCGAAAGCCATGAAAAAA